>CAWUFW010016815.1:0-291825 GCA_963921515.1 Calotriton arnoldi | reverse complement strand
TAATGACCTTCGTTCAGTTGCATCATTGCTAAACTTGCTCAAAAGTGTAAATGTAGTCAAAAGTGTAAGTTACCTTTGTGAATCAGACCCTAAATATTTTTCTCATAATGACATTACAAAGGAAAAGGTTTGTTTGTGTCCCTCCAGGGCCCATGGACCCCAATGGGAAGCAGGGATTGCAGGAAAAAAATGTAATAAATGAGATTAAATAACTTTTAGTGTCCATCCACGGCTCTTGGGACCCCTATGGGAGGCAGTGGGAAAATGCAAATACATGAATTAAACATTTGCTGGTGTCCTTCCAAGGCTCTAGGAAGGCAGAGGGTGCACGGAAAATTCTATAAATTAGCAAAGTAATTGCGGGTGCCCATCCAGGGCCCTGAGGAACCCTATGGGAGGCAGGGGGAGTATAGGGAAAAATCAAAATAAATGAATCAAGTAATTGCTGGATTGCATCCAGGGACCATGGGGACTCTTAGAAGGCAAGGGGCAGGCACATTTTGAATAAATGAACACAATGAGTGCTGGTGCCTCTCCAGGGCCCATGGGGACTCAACGTGAAGGCCAGAGAGGGGCAGGCAAAAACAGAATAAATAATAAAAAACCACACTGTAGTTCAATGAGCTAAAAGCACAAATAAATACATCAGGAAAAATGTCATGGGCCTCTCATCAATGTTCCCCATAAAAATGATTTTCTTTTAAAACTGGAGTAAAAGGTTTGACAGAGCACACTGACTGCACAAAATGGTGGTAGCTAGCTCATCCACCACATAGCCGCTGAAAAAGGAGACATGGAAAACAAAGACAAAATGGACACCAAACGCGCAGCACTACACACACTCGCTGGCTTCATAAAATGGTGGTTGTCACTTGGCCAGCATAGAAAGAGGCATGGAGAACAAAGACAAAATGCCTCCCCACACACACACACACTCACACTCACTATCACTAGCTACACAAAATGTCCACCGCTGCATGGCCAACAAAGAAGGAGGCATGGAATACAAAGAACACATGGCTGCCTATGACAAACACACACACTGGCTACACAAAATGAACACGGGTGCCCTGTCCTGCCTGGAGAACCTTCACTTTTACCGTCCCTTAATTACGCGCAACAGGCATTCCCAGGGAAATTTGCGCAGGACCTGGAAAAAATACATTGCACCGCCTACAAAAGGTTATTCCGTTTACCAGCTTGTACCAGGAACACCTTAATTCGTTTGGAATTTGACCTTAACCAAAAAAATCTAGAAGAGTTGGCGACCCTCTCGAAATACTTCTTTTTAACAATGGCGGCCCCCACAAACTCTATGAAGGCTGTCTTAAAATCGATTTTCCTACAACCCAGCAACCCATGGTCTGCCTGTCTTGCTTTTGCCAAAGATCTCCTGCAGCTCGCTACAGAGAACTGGGACCCTAGTATAACCAACTATGCTATTATTAAAGCAACAATAAAAAAGCAATTGCGTCTGCGCTCTCGCACTTTGGATATCGAATCCCTGGCAGCAAGAGGCTTTCATGAGACCGAAAGTCTCCCACATACACGGACCAGTCGGAAACTTCATCTCAGGCAGGCCGTGGGGAGGCAATCCCTACACAGGATTTTAGCTGCCAGACTACACCCTCTCCATTTAAAAGAACTATATTCAACTGTGAATATAAGGCCGGGCATAAGGGAGTGCCGCTTCTGCAATTACAAACGAGAATCCTTGGCCCATATTCTATTTTGCTGTCCAGCCCATCAGTCAGTTCGCAGAATCTACCTTAGACCGATCCTCCTCCAATTGGGCACCCGTACAGCAAAGAGAGGCAGTCCAACAACTTTACACTTTGGACATTGTAAAGCACATGGCCAGTTTTGGGAAATTTGTTTACCATACCCGCATATTATTGAAGGGCAACTCTCCATATGCCGAGTGAGGCGCACCCTTCGGAGTTCTTCAAGGGAGGGCCTGGGCCGTGGATGCTTGGCTAATACTGAACCTTTGTCTTGCTCTGCCCTTTAAGGTTTTTATAATCACTGTCTTGTTTTTAAACAAAAAACAAACGGAGATTTAATAATCTTCTGAACAAATATTTATCGTTTTATACTTTTAAAAGCTGGTCTCTTTCTTTTTAAATATGTTGTATTTTGTAATGGTTTTTATTAACCGCACAAATAAAGTATTCGTATCCATAAAAAACCATCACCACCCCCCACACCCACCCCCAAAAAATCTTGTAGAATTGCAGGGAAAGGGATTGCAAAAGATGTCTATTATTTGTGCGAAATGTGCCTGGGCAAACACGCAGGACTGCCCTTACACACCACCAATTAATATTCAGTGAAAAAACAAAAATTAAATTAACTTTAAGATTACCCAACCACAAACTGCCCGAGCTAACATCAATTACCCTCCAAAATACTTTTTCATGTTGCAGAAAAAAAGTAAAAGACAATAAATCAGCTGTGTCACACATACACAAACTCATGTCACACATACAGAAACTCAACAAATGGTGGGTAAGCACATGTGGAAGAAGTGGTTGTTCGGCTTCATGGGCTCCAGGAGCCACCCCCACCCTAACCTCCAACACGCACATGCAGATAAAAAAACACCTACATTTTCCATTTAATACAAGGTCATCCAAAAGCCCTTATTAAGAATAAACACAGCACAGCAGTAGTACACATGTGAAAAATACATCAAAAATACACTCGAGGCCTAGTGCAGGTCAGACTAGGCCTCAAAAGTCAAACAACACCATCACAGTAAACGTATAAACAAATCAGTATGCAATTCACACAAAACACACAGGAAAATGGAGAAAAGTATATTTAACACCAGGCCTGCGCCATCCCAAAAATTACAAATTTTTTTCCTTGAAAAAAGTTAATGCCACACGTGCTCCTGCCCACCAACAATAATACAAAGCAAAAACAAACATTAAAAACGAACAAAACTAGCGGTTCACACCCTCCAACAAAACACCAACATTTTTCTAAAGAGCTAGATTGAACTTACTTGATTTTTCCCAAAAAGTGAAATTCAAAATGTCTGTCTGCAGCAGAGATGACAGACAAAAAGAGGGATGCTTTTCCTCAAAATCCAAATCCAAAATGACCGAGGATGAACAAACCCGAGTGAGGAGTCTTCGGGACAGGAAGAGGAAGTTCCTACTGGATGTACGGTCCCCACTAAGGGGCCGATTCCGATCTCGGTCGGAGGCGCACCCAATACTATTCGGTCGGGAAAAAAGCCATGCGAAAGCCAGTTTCCCGACCGATCCGTACAGCACACCGAACGAGCAAGTACGATGCGCACAACAGCAAAAATTCCGGCCGAGCCGTACTCACCCAAACCAGGTCCTGTTCTCCGACCGAGGCGAATCCGGAAACGCCGAATCGAGTCGCACGGAAGGAAAATGCAGCCCCGTCCGGCCGAACAAGTACGATGCGCTTTCCGTACGCGCCGAACCCGTCGCTACGCACGGCACGTCAAAGCATCCGGGAGAGGCGCACATAAGCTCCGAATCGCGCCACAACACGATCCACGGCTACGAGACGAACACGGCACCGACGAGGACGACGCGAGCGACGAGGACGAGCGAAGCGACGAGGACGAAGCCAAGCGACGAGGACGACGCGAAGCAACGAGAAGGACGAACAACACGAACCAACCATGAATCCCTTCGTCCCGATCATACCAATATTCTACATCTACTACCGGAACAGGCACGGACGCGTACGGCGCAGAAGGTAAGTCAGACACCAACCACAAAACACATACAACACGTACACGACACATCACACACATACACTGGGAATCTGAATATACTTACACCAGCAACAGCAGCACCATAGGGGCGGGATGCCCATCACCAATGCCACATATGCACACAGGGGCCTGAATGCGCGCCACCACCCCAACCCAGGGGGCTGGATGCCTACCACTACTACCACCCTTAGCCAGGGGGCAGGATGCCTACCACTACTACCACCCTTAGCCAGGGTGGCAGGATGCCTACCACTACTACCACCCTTAGCCAGGGGGCAGGATGCCCACCACTACTACCACCCTTAGCCAGGGGGCAGGAAGCCCACCACTACTACCACCCTCACCCACGGGGGCAGGATGCCTACCACTACTACCACCCTTAGCCAGGGGGGCAGGATGCCCACCACTACTACCACCCTCACCCAGGGGGGCAGGATGCCCACCACTACTACCACCCTCACCCAGGGGGGCAGGATGCCCACCACTACTACCACCCTTAGCCAGGGGGGCAGGATGCCCACCACTACTACCACCCTTAGCCAGGGGGCAGGATGCCTACCACTACTACCACCCTTAGCCAGGGGGCAGGATGCCTACCACTACTACCACCCTTAGCCAGGGGGCAGGAAGCCTACCACTACTACCACCCTCACCCACGGGGGGCAGGATGCCTACCACTACTACCACCCTTAGCCAGGGGGGCAGGATGCCCACCACTACTACCACCCTTAGCCAGGGTGGCAGGATGCCTACCACTACTACCACCCTTAGCCAGGGGGCAGGATGCCTACCACTACTACCACCCTTAGCCAGGGTGGCAGGATGCCTACCACTACTACCACCCTTAGCCAGGGGGCAGGATGCCCACCACTACTACCACCCTCACCCAGGGGGCAGGATGCCCACCACTACTACCACCCTTAGCCAGGGGGCAGGATGCCCACCACTACTACCACCCTTAGCCAGGGGGCAGGATGCCCACCACTACTACCACCCTCACCCAGGGGGCAGGATGCCCACCACTACTACCACCCTTAGCCAGGGGGGCAGGATGCCCACCACTACTACCACCCTCACCCAGGGGGCAGGATGCCCACCACTACTACCACCCTCACCCAGGGGGGCAGGATGCCTACCACTACTACCACCCTTAGCCAGGGTGGCAGGATGCCTACCACTACTACCACCCTTAGCCAGGGGGCAGGATGCCTACCACTACTACCACCCTTAGCCAGGGGGCAGGATGCCCACCACTACTACCACCCTTAGCCAGGGGGCAGGATGCCCACCACTACTACCACCCTCACCCAGGGGGGCAGGATGCCCACCACTACTACCACCCTTAGCCAGGGGGCAGGATGCCCACCACTACTACCACCCTTAGCCAGGGGGCAGGATGCCTACCACTACTACCACCCTTAGCCAGGGGGCAGGATGCCCACCACTACTACCACCCTCACCCAGGGGGGCAGGATGCCCACCACTACTACCACCCTTAGCCAGGGGGCAGGATGCCCACCACTACTACCACCCTTAGCCAGGGTGGCAGGATGCCTACCACTACTACCACCCTTAGCCAGGGGGGCAGGATGCCTACCACTACTACCACCCTTAGCCAGGGGGGCAGGATGCCCACCACTACTACCACCCTTAGCCAGGGTGGCAGGATGCCTACCACTACTACCACCCTTAGCCAGGGGGCAGGATGCCTACCACTACTACCACCCTTAGCCAGGGTGGCAGGATGCCCACCACTACTACCACCCTTAGCCAGGGGGCTGGATGCCTACCACTACTACCACCCCCACTCATAGGATGGACAATGCATGACACAACAAGCACACCACAACCTAGGGAATGCAAGATTAAGACATCCCCCACCACCATGACAAGCGTGTGAGCAGGCTGTGTCAAATGCCTACAACACCGAACATGACTTTGAACATACAATGTGACCCCCTAGCACATGTGCCACACATATATGTGTGTGGCACCCACAATGCAAGCAGCCCATGACCATTGTGGCAATGGGGCCTAAACCCCCATCATCACAGTGACCACAAGGTAAGTGTGGGGTCCATAGCTGAAGCACATTTTGACCATTGTGGCAATGGGGTCTAAACCCCCATCATCACAGTGACCAAAAGGCAAGTGTGGGGTCCATAGCTGAAGCACATTTTGACCATTGTGGCAATGGGGACTAAACCCCCATCATCACAGTGACCAAAAGGCAAGTGTGGGGTCCATAGCTGAAGCACATTTTGACCATTGTGGCAATGGGGTCTACACCCTCATCATCACAGTGACCAAAAGGTAATTGTTGACAAAGAAAGAGCTGCAACTGCCAAACTGCATGGATCATTCCTGGTCACAGAACCAAAAACTCATCTGTGGCAAAGTAGTGTATGTGTCCCATTGCAACATAAATTGGGGGAGCCAAATACTGCAGTGCAAATGAAACATTCCTTTGGCCATGTGCAGACAAACAACACCCATGGGGGCTGAGACCGTCAACAGTCATCAATGACACAATGACAGAAGTGACCATCAGAATGCAGAACCACATATTTGCACCAATGGGCACGCAAATGCAGATACCCTGTGGAGACAGCAGATGTGAGGTGAACAGATACCATACCATGGCAGCAATGGGACACACAAACCATGATCACTGTGCTGACCGATGACCTAGGAGTCCCAGGGACAGCAGGGGAAACACACCAAACAACATACAGCCAATGGCACACCCAAGATATGCCAATGCAGTGGTGCAGATGCACAAACACAAACAGGCAGACCAACACTGTCATCATACACAGCAGGTGAGGGGTGGGGGTGCCAGTGTCCCCAGGCAACAACACAACACATGAGGAGAGCTGAATACCAATCATACAGATGTGCATACACTGCCACACTAAGGTAACTCATGGATCCAAATCCCCTATGTGGGCAAGCAGGCATTGACAGGTGAGAGGGAGCACAAAACACACATGTCACACAGGCACGTAGGAACAACAACTGACACAGCAAGTCACAGACACACCACAGCACCACCCCCAGGGCCCCCACAATGTGGTGACCCTGGGCTGAATAAAAATACCACTGTGATGACAAAGCTAAATGTCGTTCACACTGTGAACCACAGTCAGGTGTCCTGAGCAACAAACTACCATCACACCTACACAAGCACAAATCAATCAGCATGGCCAGTAAGCCAAGGCCAACATGGAGGCAGGGGACTAGCCGGGCAACAACTCTCATCTGCACACACTCAACACCACACCCCTCGACCTCCAACAATGTGCAGCAGTGAAGTACACATGCACTGGTGACATTGCACATGCACCCATGACTATTCCAGGGTGGTGGGTGGGAACCAAGGTGTAGAAACACATCACACATGGACACTCAACAAGACTCCTGAATGTCTGACACACTGCACACTACGCTGTACATGGACATGACGGCAATACCACACCGACCAATGGGATCCCAGCCACAGTCACACACCAATGAAGAAGCCAAGGTCACCCACAAAGAACACACATAGACAACAACCAACATTGCAGCCCGGACCCTAAGGAGTGCCAGCAGTCACACACACAACGTGTCACAATCACTGAAAGATAACACAAACTGGAAATCACATGACAGGGGCAAACAACAAGTGCCAAAGGGAAACCTGACTGTGACCCATCTGCGTCTGCACACAAACTCTGCCCTGACAGCAAACACACCTATGGGTGACACCCTGATGACCAGTAATGTGCCATGCACCCACATCACAGAGAACACAGGGAGAAGACTTTGGGGGAACATAGCTCAAGTCAGCAAGCATCACAAACAGGTACAACACTAGGGATCACAGCATGCGCAGATGAATGGAAGTGAACACACAGACATGCACATACAACACACACCTTGGGCGCAGGCAATGTCACACGTGTACACACTGCCATGAGGGGACTCCACTCCTGTGTGAGGAAAGCTGTGCCATATGTTGCCTCAGTAGGGCCCCATCATGTCAGCTGAGCACTTGGTCACACAATCAACAATTAGCACCAAATGAGGGCTCCCATCACATCAGCCTGGTCATGGATGTGCCAACGGAATCATCAGCACAGATCCAACACACTTGTATAGCAATGTTGCACTGACTACACGGATGAGTCCCTCCCCATTGATGCCCAAACCTGCATGTCCACTGGAGATGGCAACACGGTCAGGGAAGTAGACAAATGCAACGATGGCAGGCACAACAGATGTGCAGGGGTGGAAGCCACAGATATGAAATTGCCAATGTAAGTAGGAAACCCATTGCCAAATACTGAACACATGACACCCTCAGATGCTGCTATTGATGACATGGATACACCACATGATAGGACACATTCCCCCTGGACCACATGGGTTCCTGCACAGTAACACTTCATAATCATGAGACCAGATATCACCATCACTGCAGCAAGGGCATGGTTAGCTGCACCAACAACATGTACATCTGAAGCATGAGCACTAGAGAAAAGAAAGTTGCTTTATTCAGCATATGTGTTGTTTGATAACGACGTCCAGAAGAAATTAGAGCAAAGGCCAATGGCCAGTCCATTGTCAAAGTTCAAACAGGGTGACACTGGCAGATGTCACCCTACGCATGCCTGCACAATACCAGGGACAATCCACTAGGAGGGGCAACCGGGGGGCAGGCCAGGCACCGCAGGGACAGGATCAGGGCTCACCAGGGGGAGTCAGGGAAGGGGTGGTGGGTGCTGGAGAGCCACTGACAACTGCAGTGGAGGTGTCTGACATGGTGTGTGCCGGCACAACTGGGGGGCATGACACAGATGTCGTGGGTGCCGGCACAACTGCAGTGGACCCTGCAGATGGGGTGGACAGGTCCGCCACTGCAGTGCCCAAGTCAGACAGGGCGGTAGTGGACTCCACTGCAGTGCCTACCTCCAGGGGAGGAGAATGGGGAACAGGCAAGGTGGGTTGGACAGAGGGGGAGGACACCCTCACCACATCAGTGGCACAGACAAGCGCAGCGGGGGTGTGGTGCTGGGAGAGCAAGTGGCAGGGGGAGAAGGCCGGAGCATCTTGGGGATGGTATATCTGTGGGTGGGGGAACCTGGGGCAGGGTGTGGTGGGGGCACCTGTGCAGTGGGGGCCTGAGGGATGGAGGACGGAGACCTTGTGCCTGAGCTGCAGGGCGGTGGCGGGGTCTTGCTCTTAGCACTCCGGGGGACTTGCGGGTGGGGGCCTCAGTCCGTCTGCGCCTGGGGGAGGGTGTCCGGGGGCGAGGGGCACTCTGCTCCGTGTGGGTGGGCTTCCTCTTCCCCCGGGATGCTGGAGCAGCTTCATCGGTGGGGAAGAGGCCGAGGTCACAGAGGAAGAGCTGCTGTGACTTTGGGGTTGCAGGTGAGGCAAGGGAGGGTGCTTTGGAGGGAGAGGGAACTGAGGACTGCGCAGTGCATGTGGATGCGTGTGTGTGTTCCAGGGCCCCATCCCCTGTGAGTCTGGCTTCAGTCCCCTGAATGTGCGTGCGTGTGCGTTTTGTCATTGGCGTGTGTGTCAGTGTGCTGGATGTGTGTGTGCTGGTGTGTGCCTGTGCCAGTGTGTGTGTGCCTGGGATGGGTAAGGTGCTGGGGAGTGTGGATGGAGCAGAGGCAGGAGGGGTGAGGGACCGTTTGAGGAGGGACACTGCTGCCGTCAGGGAGGAGTCCATGGACCTATTGCCCCTCTGTAGGTCAGACATGCCCGATGAGATGCCCTCCATGAACGACACCAGCTGAGTCAACAGCGCGGTGTGCGCATGGAGGACACTCAGCATGGCTGTCTGCCCTACATGGAGCTGGCGAAGGAGGTACACAGACTCCTCACTCAGGGCAGCAGGGGACACAGGGGCAGGGGGTGCGGTGCCTGGCCCAAAGGAGACACGCTCCCGGACATGGGAGCCTCCACGGACCTGGGGAATGGGAGCCGATGGGAGGGCGGTGGTGGTGCTGGTGGTGGCGGGGACAGCAACACTAGCTGGGGTGTGGTGGCTGCTGACACCCGCCTCCACAAGGGAGTCATCCTCCGAGTTGCTCTGGTCCTCAGCTGAGGTGGATGCTGCTGAGGACTCCTCGGTGTGGCTCCCCTCGCCCTCCGTGCCACTGGGTCCCTCCGACCACTCCTCGGCTGCTGACCCAGTCTGGCTCTCCGGCTCCTCCTGGTCCGTGGAGCTGTCCCCTTCCGTGGCCGTGGATGTATCTGCAAACAATGGGGAAACAGACAGACATCAGTCACCTGCACATAACGCACACACCACTGTGAGCACAGCACATCACAGAGCAAGCCCTGGCATCATTAGTTGTACATTGCTAAAAGTGCACTAATTGAACAGGAGAAGTCAATTGTCAGTCTGATGCCAAGCATGGCACTCACATCCCACATGGCCTTGCACCCATCTGTCTGGTGTCTGTTGGATTGCAACACCCCAGTGTTGACACATGCACCAAGTACACAGTAGTTGGACAGTGCAGAGGACACGGTGTGGACACATCACAGCTCTTGCCACTGAGTCAGTACAGGTTTACGGATGTAAGGGATGCCCAGAGTCAAATAGGAAATGCATGTGATGCATACCAGCGACAGACACCATGATGCACCCATGTCCTGATAGCCAGCGCCACTATGGTGTGCATGTAGCACATGTCACTCCCCTGCAGGATCACCAATCAGTAGACACATGCCATGGCGGAGGCATGACTGCAAAGTCATACATCACTGTCTCAGTGATGTATGACTTTGCAGCCAGACAACAACACTCTGCACTGTGTCACAATAGTAGGTCATGGGGAATGCAAGTCCTGGAGCTGCACAAGTGCACATGTACATCCCCCCACAACACATCCTCTTAACCCTCATCTGTCCAGGTCATACCTATTGGACATATGGGAGACCTGTGACACTACCCTCTGAACCTGAGCCCCTCACACTCTGCTGTGCATGGGGAACAGCTGCCTGAACTTCACATTTACATGCCCCATTCTGCATGGGCAGCTGATCAGACACCTATGTGTCACACAAGTATCGTCTCCTATGGTCACATCTCCAGTGGCATGCTGAGCCCCTACCAAGAAACTCCACAGCAGTCCTGGCGACTAATCCACAGCACACTGACACAGAGGCAGACACCTGAGGGGTCAAATCACTGTGCACAATGTGTCCGCTGATACACGGGAGTGGGAGTACAGAGTGTATTGTATGGCCTGGAGTAGGCATGACTGTCCAGCCCCACATGAATGAGGGATGAGCCCTGGACTGTAGGCAGCTGGCTAAGTATGTGTGACACACGTCATATACATACTCCTGGGGCCCAAACATTGTTCCCACCCGCAGCATGGGTGTGTGCCAGGTACCCCAGCCACATGTGGTGGATCAGCTCAGCAATTGGACCACAGATCAAAGTAACACGCTGAATACATGTCAGAATACAGGCATTGTGTAAGCAATGGACCCACCCATGATGCCCACCACAGAGTCAGGGAAACAGATGCTGTCTCCCACCTTGAGTCAAGCAAACTGCAAGGACACAGTCCTAAGTGACAGAATTCCCTGCATGTAAGGGCCACACCTGGGTATCAGATGAGGAGTGGGCAGTGCACAATAGAGGGACATGGCTCCTGGACAACATGACTGCTGTACTGTGGCAGTTCAACCTGGCCCGAGGAGGGCACATAGCATGTTAGACAGAGTACACAGTGCAGTCTTTGACTCACCCCCTCCTTGCTGCTCTCTGGCCTTCAGCTGCCCATCCAGGTCTGGAAAGACCACCGCCAGGATCCTGAGCATGTGGGGGTCAGGGTCCGTGTTCCGCCCTCCTGCGAGGAGGCGACAGCTTCAGCTGGACCCGTGCAATCCTCCGGGTCCAGCCCCGAAGGTCCTGCCACCTCTTTTGGCAGTTGCGGATCCGGCGCTTGTAGACCCCCATGGACCGGACAGCCCGGACGATGTCCTTCCATATCTCATGCTTCCGATGGGCAGAAGCCTGTCAGGATGACAAAGTGATAAGGCCATTACTACACATGCAACATATCCGTGCATGACACAGTTGCATATACATGTCGCAATCACAGGGGCACATGGTGTACCCAGGCAGTGCACGGCTGCCCATGGACAGTTTTCCAGAAGTCACTACATGGTATCATTGCATGGGGAGTAAAACCCTGTTCAGAAGCACTGTCACTGCACCATACCTGTCCAGTGCAAGTCACTACACACTATGGGGGGTGACAACTACTCAGTGAGCCTGCTAGCCAGTGGTGTGCTGACTCTCAGCCTTGCTAGTCAGACAAAATGCACATTCAGAAAGGCAGTGCACAGAACACTCACCTGCTCCCCTGGTGTCCCATACAGCTTGCTGTACTGTGGAAGTAGGCTGTCCAGCAGGGCCTGGTTCTCCTCAAGGCTGAAGGCTGGGGCTCTCTCCACAGTACGTGCCATTGCAGGGTCCAGAGGGGCAGAGACAGCAGCAGTGCAGTGGCAGATGTCATCCTGGAGCATGTAGTGCAGGCAAGTGGGCTCTCAGGGGAACAGGCAGCAATATATATGTGCTGGAGAGGCAGATACTGTCCCTTGTGTCCAAAGTGATAGGTCCAAGTCGTTTGCATCTTCTGAATCTGGCCAATCCATGGAATAGCAGCACCAAAACACGCCCACAGCATCCTTCAAAATTTCAACTTCATGACATACATGATTTTGCAACATTGTTGTGGGTGACCAACTGATTTTCCAGCAACCGACTCGTTCGAAATTCGAAAACGCGTCCGTTGCCAGGCAAGCCCATTGTCAATGGGTGCGCACCGATCGGTCCATTGAGGTACAAACGCGCACAGGGGTACAACGCGTACCCGCACACATTGAAAGCAATGGGCCGGCCGGAGGCACCGATCGGTCCATTGCTGTTCAACGCGCACAGGGGTACAACGCGTACCCGCACACATTGAATGCAATGGGCCGGCCGGAGGCACCGATCGGTCCATTGCTGTTCAACGCGCACAGGGGTACAACGCGTACCCGCACACATTGAAAGCAATGGGCCGGCCGGAGGCACCGATCGGTCCATTGCTGTTCAACGCGCACAGGGGTACAACGCGTACCCGCACACATTGAATGCAATGGGCCGGCCGGAGGCACCGATCGGTCCATTGCTGTTCAACGCGCACAGGGGTACAACGCGTACCCGCACACATTGAAAGCAATGGGCCGGCCGGAGGCACCGATCGGTCCATTGCTGTTCAACGCGCACAGGGTACAACGCGTACCACGACACATTGAAAGCAATGGGCCGGCTGGAGGCACCGATCGGTCCATTGCTGTTCAACGCGCACAGGGGTACAACGCGTGCCCGCACACATTGAAAGCAATGGGCCGGCCGGAGGCACCGATCGGTCCATTGCTGTTCAACGCGCACAGGGGTACAACGCGTGCACCGCACACATTGAAAGCAATGGGCCGGCCGGAGGCACCGATCGGTCCATTGCTGTTCAACGCGCACAGGGGTACAACGCGTACCCGCACACATTGAAAGCAATGGGCCGGCCGGAGGCACCGATCGGTCCATTGCTGTTCAACGCGCACAGGGGTACAACGCGTGCACCGCACACATTGAAAGCAATGGGCCGGCCGGAGGCACCGATCGGTCCATTGCTGTTCAACGCGCACAGGGGTACAACGCGTACCCGCACACATTGAAAGCAATGGGCCGGCCGGAGGCACCGATCGGTCCATTGCTGTTCAACGCGCACAGGGGTACAACGCGTACCCGCACACATTGAATGCAATGGGCCGGCCGGAGGCACCGATCGGTCCATTGCTGTTCAACGCGCACAGGGGTACAACGCGTACCCGCACACATTGAAAGCAATGGGCCGGCCGGAGGCACCGATCGGTCCATTGCTGTTCAACGCGCACAGGGTACAACGCGTACCCGCACACATTGAATGCAATGGGCCGGCCGGAGGCACCGATCGGTCCATTGCTGTTCAACGCGCACAGGGGTACAACGCGTACCCGCACACATTGAAAGCAATGGGCCGGCCGGAGGCACCGATCGGTCCATTGCTGTTCAACGCGCACAGGGGTACAACGCGTACCCGCACACATTGAATGCAATGGGCCGGCCGGAGGCACCGATCGGTCCATTGCTGTTCAACGCGCACAGGGGTACAACGCGTACCCGCACACATTGAAAGCAATGGGCCGGCCGGAGGCACCGATCGGTCCATTGCTGTTCAACGCTGCACAGGGGTACAACGCTGCACCCGCACACATTGAATGCAATGGGCCGGCCGGAGGCACCGATCGGTCCATTGCTGTTCAACGCGCACAGGGGTACAACGCGTACCCGCACACATTGAATGCAATGGGCCGGCCGGAGGCACCGATCGGTCCATTGCTGTTCAACGCATCACTGTATATGTGACTGGCATAGGTCAGCATGCCTGTCTCAGATGGACATGTGCCAGCCACAGATAGCTCCCAGGGAGTGAGGGGCACACCTACATCACGACAGCCTGTCCAAACCTTATCATAAGGCATGTAAGGCTGCATTTCCTATTGTGTGTATGTTGGTGTACATGTTGTCCTGTGGGTGTCACCTGTGGGCAGCCACCCCCAGGCTGTGCACGTGTTAATGGGGACAGGATCCTGGGTGTTACGTGTACGTGACCACTGTGATGTGCAACTGTTCATATCTGTGCATGTGTCATGGTCACATTTCACAGTGGTGTTTGTGTATGTCATGTCACATACCCCGTGAGTCCCATGTGGGACGGTATGTTTGAGCCAGGGTGTCCCAGTGGCACAATAGTGATGGCCCTCCACAGTCTTTGTGCATGTAGTGTTTACAATGTCTCTGATTTCATGTGCACAATGGGAGACAGTCTCCACATCCACGTTGTGTGTGCATGGACTCTGATGTTGTGCGTGTGTGTCACAGACGTCCATGGCTCTCCTGCCATGGCAAGTGTGGCCACTACCTGTGGGGGTCATGTTTGTTTTGTTGTGGTGTACACATGATACTCCAGGTGATGCCAGTGTCCATGTGGCATTACAGGGTCCCTGGGAATGTGCCTGTCGTTGAGCTGTGGTGCCTGGGGCACATCTGTCCTCACATGTCACTGGGGGTGACTGTGACACAGCATCATGATATCCAATGGGCCAACCTGGGACAAATTGATGCCACCTGTAGGACCGTGTTGACAGATGTTGGCCATGTATGTACCATACATGTCGTTCCGGTACTGCACACTTCATGTAGTTGTGCCTCATGATGATGTATGTTGGGATCTTGAGTGTGTTCAATGCCGCATATGTGGGGTGACTGACGATCTTGCTTACTTCTCCTCTGCACTGCAGGGCTCCTGCTGTCCATCGGCCATTCCCAGACCTGGCAACGATGGTGGAACGGGACAGCATCCGACGGTACCGCTTCACCAGGCAGCTGATTGAGGATTTTGCAGTGCAGTTGTCCCCACATTTGCAGCCTGGCCGGCCGTATCCTACAGCGCTGACCCCCAAGGTGAAGGTGATGGCAGCCCTACACTTCTTTGCCACCGGTACCTTCCAACATACTGTGGCGTCTGCTGGTGGGATGTCACAGACCATGTTCAGCCGTGTGCTCCGCGATTTCTTGGCGGCAATGTTGCTCTTCCTGAACCGGTACATCTATTTCCCTAGATCATGCGACGACTCACTGACGTGAAGAGTGACTTTTATGCCCTGGGGAGGATGCCGCATGTCATTGGCTCCATTGATGGGACACATGTGGCTTTGGTACCACCACAGGCCCAGGAGCAGGCCTACAGGAACCGCAAGCACTACCACTCGGTCAATGCACTGGTGGTGTGTCTTGCAGACATGACCATCACACACGTGTGTGCCCGTTTCCCTGGTTCAGCACACGATGCCTTTGTGATGAGGAGTAGTCGCATCCCCAGGTTGATGGCACAGATGCAGAACCAGCGTGCCTGGCTTGTCGGTGTGTACTGACTTTGTGCCATTGTGTGTGATCTGATCTGTAGTATTCCGCCCACTTTTCCAAGTCAGCTGATGTGCACTTGTCTGTCCGTAGGTGACTCGGGATACCCCAACATGCCGTGGTTGCTGACACCCCTCAGGAACCCTGTGACACCTGCCCAGATGCGCTACAATGAGGCACATGGTCGGACCAGGAGAGTGATTGAGCGGACCTTTGGTCTCCTGAAGAGCCGCTTCCGCTGCCTGGACAAGACCGGAGGGTCCCTCCCATATGCCCCTGCGAAAGTGTGCAAGATTATCATCGTCTGCTGCATGCTCCACAACCTGGCAGTGCGGAAGGAGTTGCCTCTCATCCAGGATGACGATGACCAACATCCGCCACCTGTGGAGGATCCTGGCCTGGACCACGATGCCAGTGACGATGATGATGATGATGGTGATGGTGATGTCCGCACACAGCTCATCACCAACTTCTTTAGCTGAATGTGAGTATCCTGAGGTGTCATGTGAATGATGTGAGTTGGCATGATGTGTGGGTGGTGCTCTGGTGCTGTTGGTGTGTGTCCATGGGCTACTTGACAGGATGTGTGTTGCGATGTGTGGTGACAGGTGGGCTGTACTCCCCAACAGTGTTGACATGCTAACTTGGTTCTGGGTGGGTATCTTGTAACATGTATTGTGCATGAGTTTTGCTGTTCTGTCCTGTACTGCATTGCTTTTGACTGTGTGTCATTTCTGTCCTTCACAGGGTACTTTCAGATTCGTTTGGTCAACTGTGTCCACCGACGACGTGATTGCACATCCAGGCTGGTAGCTGTTGTGTCCCTACAGGTGATGTGCGCCACACCCATGGACTTCCTTCTGTCTACAGTTGTTGACTGTGTGCCCGCTACCAGGTGGGGTTACCTTGCATCTGTAGTGGTTACGGCATGTTGCTACTGTGTAATAAACCTGTGCTTCACTTAGTGATGTGCGTTGTCTGTGGTCACACATTTGACTGCCATTTGCTTACTGCACCTGTGGGCTACTTGACTACAACTGGGAATGGGTGTGGTGTCTGTGCATTGCACCGTCTTCCCTGGCAACATCAGTGTAGGCAATGAGTCAGATGGCCTAGGTGTGTATGTGTTGTGTAGCCCTGGTGGTGTGTCTCCCTCATATGTGTCACGTTGCCTGTACTCACATGCCTGTGTTGTCCTTGCTGTTGCAATTCGCATACACAGTGTAATTTTGCAGTTCATCATCCCCATAACAGCACCCACGTTGGAATCACGACAGAGGCAAGTATGGTGTATTAGTGTGTTTATTGTGATACATCTGTGATAATAGTGCATAGGATGGATTGTGCTGTACATGAATCTTGCAATCCCAAGTTCCTAGATGAATAGAAAGTCCAGGTAGACAGGATCCCCAGTATCGGGGCCACAGTTGTCTGACACATTGTTCCAACTTGTACTCCCCATGCAATGTGTGGGAGTAGTGTTGCCATCAACAGGGTGAACAGTCTGTGCACAAAGGCGAAAATCCAGAACAGGTTCAGGCTTCCTGGGAGTTGCGCTTGGCCATCAGCCTCTCACTTTCCCCTCCTCGGACGACCCCTCTTCTTGGGGGGGCCCTCAAGTGCAGGCTGCTGCGGTGCAGGGGACTCTCCGCCAGAGTCCTCCTCCCTCCCTGTGGCAGTTGCAGTTTGTTCGGTACCAGATGTTGTTGGCACACAGGGAGGTGTGGACTGGTTGCTGTTCATCTGGCGGAGGCATTGTAAAATGTCCCTGTGCACCGCCGTCATCTCATGTAGTACATCCCACTTGGACTCCACGCGGGACATGTGGGAGTCCAAGCGGGCATGATGGGCAGCCTGCTGCTGTTTGATGTCTCTGAGGAGCCCCACTACCTGGCTGAGCTCTCCGGTGCTGGACTGGTACGCATCAGCTATGCGTACCAGTTGTGGGTCTTCATGCACACCAGCAACGTCTGCAAGCAGCGACCTCTGTCTCCCACCCCTCCCACCACCCCTGCTGACATGTGCAGTGTGTGCAGTTGCACGCACAGATAACCCTGGTCCACCTTGGGGGTGGTGGTGGTGGTGGTGTCCATGGCCCCAGGTTGGTCCAGGGTCACTGCGCTGGTGTTGTTCCTTATTCTGTCCATGTCGGCAGGGATGGTATTCGTGGTGACAGTCGTTGGAGGGGTGGGTGCAGGGGGTGCAGCTGGTGGACCTGCTGGTGCTGCAGCTGGTGGTCCTGCTGGTGCAGCATGTTGACTTGCACTGGATGTGCCAGGTTGTTCATCGTCCGAGGAGGACAGAGGCTGTACGACGCCAGTGAGCTCGGCATCCTCTTGAGCCTGGGACTGGGACTCCTCAGCGTCTGCTGCTGTGTCCCTATCATCACCTGTTTTTGGGAGACACAAACAATGTATGTCATGTTTCTGCAGGCATCAGTGGTTGACACACCTGACAGTTGTGACTGTGCCTCGGGGTGCGGGCCTGTACATTGTATTGTCCTAAGTCGTCACAGTCAGGGGTTGATATTGGTGTGGCACATTGTCCTGCATTATTTGGGCATTTCTATGTATTCTCTGGGGTGTGAACATGGTCTGCATTGATTGTGTTTGGTTGACAGCCAGACCTCCTTCCCACCCACCCACCCACCCAGTCAGTTATCCCACCATGGAACGTGCTTGCATTGCAGGGAGTGTAAGTTGTCTCTCAGGATGTCAGTCAGTGGTGTCCTGCTGTTTGTTGGTGCACAGTTGCCAGCAGGGCCTTGTGCTCCCCACAGCAGTAGCCAGTGTCAGCCATCTTGTGAGTCCTTCTCCACTCCCTGTGATGTGAGCATGGTTCAGGGTGGTGTTGATGGGCCAGTTGTGAGGCTGAGCAATGTCTGTGACTACGACTCCCATCATGCTATTGCCTCCACCCCCCTTCCCAGCATGCCCATGCTTCCTTCCTTTTGACTCTGCTTCCCTGTGGGGTGGGCTGGCTGTGCTGACAGGATGGCTGGGAGTGTTGTCCTGGCAGTTGTTTGGCTAAGAGTCCCAAGAGTGTCCCTGTGCTTCACACAACATAACCCAGGGTGGTGGTGCTTTGTGGGATCTTGTGTTAGGATGGAGGGCATTGCATTCTACCAGGTGGGTACTGTGGAGTTTGTGTTGGGGGGGTGTGAGGGGAGGTGCTGGTGACTATGGTCAGTGCTGCAAGTCCCCCTTCCCACCCAGCCAGCCAGATATCCCACCATGGAACGTGCTTGCATTGCAGGGAGTGTAAGTTGTCTCTCAGGATGTCAGTCAGTGGTGTCCTGCTGTTTGTTGGTGCACAGTTGGCAGCAGGGCCTTGTGCTCCCCACAGCAGTAGCCAGTGTCAGCCATCTTGTGAGTCCTTCTCCACTCCCTGTGATGTGAGCATGGTTCAGGGTGGTGTTGATGGGCCAGTTGTGAGGCTGAGCAATGTCTGTGACTACGACTCCCATCATGCTATTGCCTCCACCCCCTTCCCAGCATGCCCATGCTTCCTTCCTTTTGACTCTGCTTCCCTGTGGGGTGGGCTGGCTGTGCTGACAGGATGGCTGGGAGTGTTGTCCTGGCAGTTGTTTGGCTAAGAGTCCCAAGAGTGTCCCTGTGCTTCACACAACATAACCCAGGGTGGTGGTGCTTTGTGGGATCTTGTGTTAGGATGGAGGGCATTGCATTCTACCAGGTGGGTACTGTGGAGTTTGTGTTGGGGGGTGTGAGGGGAGGTGCTGGTGACTATGGTCAGTGCTGCAAGTCCCCCTTCCCACCCAGCCAGCCAGATATCCCACCATGGAACGTGCTTGCATTGCAGGGAGTGTAAGTTGTCTCTCAGGATGTCAGTCAGTGGTGTCCTGCTGTTTGTTGGTGCACAGTTGGCAGCAGGGCCTTGTGCTCCCCACAGCAGTAGCCAGTGTCAGCCATCTTGTGAGTCCTTCTCCACTCCCTGTGATGTGAGCATGGTTCAGGGTGGTGTTGATGGGACAGTTGTGAGGCTGAGCAATGTCTGTGACTACGACTCCCATCATGCTATTGCCTCCACCCCCTTCCCAGCATGCCCATGCTTCCTTCCTTTTGACTCTGCTTCCCTGTGGGGTGGGCTGGCTGTGCTGACAGGATGGCTGGGAGTGTTGTCCTGGCAGTTGTTTGGCTAAGAGTCCCAAGAGTGTCCCTGTGCTTTACACAACATAACCCAGGGTGGTGGTGCTTTGTGGGATCTTGTGTTAGGATGGAGGGCATTGCATTCTACCAGGTGGGTACTGTGGAGTTTGTGTTGGGGGGTGTGAGGGGAGGTGCTGGTGACTATGGTCAGTGCTGCAAGTCCCCCTTCCCACCCAGCCAGCCAGATATCCCACCATGGAACGTGCTTGCATTGCAGGGAGTGTAAGTTGTCTCTCAGGATGTCAGTCAGTGGTGTCCTGCTGTTTGTTGGTGCACAGTTGGCAGCAGGGCCTTGTGCTCCCCACAGCAGTAGCCAGTGTCAGCCATCTTGTGAGTCCTTCTCCACTCCCTGTGATGTGAGCATGGTTCAGGGTGGTGTTGATGGGCCAGTTGTGAGGCTGAGCAATGTCTGTGACTACGACTCCCATCATGCTATTGCCTCCACCCCCTTCCCAGCATGCCCATGCTTCCTTCCTTTGACTCTGCTTCCCTGTGGGGTGGGCTGGCTGTGCTGACAGGATGGCTGGGAGTGTTGTCCTGGCAGTTGTTTGGCTAAGAGTCCCAAGAGTGTCCCTGTGCTTCACACAACATAACCCAGGGTGGTGGTGCTTTGTGGGATCTTGTGTTAGGATGGAGGGCATTGCATTCTACCAGGTGGGTACTGTGGAGTTTGTGTTGGGGGGGGTGTGAGGGGAGGTGCTGGTGACTATGGTCAGTGCTGCAAGTCCCCCTTCCCACCCAGCCAGCCAGATATCCCACCATGGAACGTGCTTGCATTGCAGGGAGTGTAAGTTGTCTCTCAGGATGTCAGTCAGTGGTGTCCTGCTGTTTGTTGGTGCACAGTTGCCAGCAGGGCCTTGTGCTCCCCACAGCAGTAGCCAGTGTCAGCCATCTTGTGAGTCCTTCTCCACTCCCTGTGATGTGAGCATGGTTCAGGGTGGTGTTGATGGGACAGTTGTGGGGGGGCAATATGTGTGACTGCGACTCCCATGATGCTATTGGCTACACTGACTTGGCCAGCATACACAGAATTCCTTCCTTTGAGTGGTCTTCACTGTGTGTTGGTGTTGTTGTGGTGGCTACATGTGTGGATGTGTGTGTTAGTTCTATTTGTGCCACTGCCTAGCTGTAGTTGTGGTTGTGTTTGTACATGTGTTGGCACAGTTGGATGTGACTTTTTTGATGGCATGTGTTGTGTTTATCTGACTGACATACACATTTTGGGATGATTCTGTTCTAGTTGCTGTGTAATTGCTATGTGTGCATGGTTTGACTCTCCCCTTGACAGTGATGTGTGTGTTTTGTGGCAGTTTATTGTGTACATTTGTTGTGTACTCACCAGGCTCTGGGATGTTCTCTAGTCCATATACGCTCACTGGCGGAAGGATGGCCCGCACCTTCTCCTCCCAGGGCCTGAGGTATATTGGCTTGGCAGGAGGGCCACTGCCGGTCTGTTGGCTGTTGATGTAGTCTATCTTCAGCAGGTCCCATACCCTCCTGCGCACGTCATACCACCTGTTCTGGATGTCCGTCTTTGTGCGCCGACATGGTGATTGGGCGTTCACCCTGTTGATGATCCTCTCCCACATCTTGGTTTTCTGCGACATGGGGGTCTGTTGGACCAGAGTGCCAAACAGCTGTGGCTCCACCCTGAGGATCTCGTCTACCAGGACTTCCAATTCACAATCTAGGAACTTGGGATTCTTCTTGGGGGGCATGGTGATGGGTGGTGATGGTGAGTGATGTGTGTGTTGGTGTGCAGGTGAGGGTGTGTGAGTGTGTGTTTTGCTGGGTGTATGTGAGGTAGGTATTTGTTGGTGTGCTGATGGTGTGTGGCTTGTGTGAGGGGTGAGCTGTGGGTGTGTGGTTGCTTTCTCTTGGGTGCTGGCAGTGGAATGGCATTTGCAAAGGCTCATGGTAGTGATTTGTGTCCTTTATATAGGTGGAGTTGTGGGTGTGTCTTTGTTCTCTGTCCCCACCCCCCCAGTATTTATTGGCTTGCTAATTGCTTGTTTGGCCTTTTTTGGGTGATTTTTCCTTTGTGCTGTTTGTTTATGTTGGAAACGTTCTTGTGACCGAGTCGGACCCTGCATTGGTCTCGTACGGTGTTCTCCGTTTCGTTCACGCTGTGTTTGTGCAGTTTTGTATGCTGCGTACGCGTCGGTCGCGGTGTATTGTGTTGCTTCGGCTCGGTTTTGTATGCGTGTCGGTCGTACGGCTTGTCCTCCGTCCGACTCGGTCGGGTTTTTCGCGCCTTGCATCGTACTTTGCGGGTTGGAGTTGGCGGGTACGATTCGGTCGGATTTGTTCCGGGTGCGTGTCGGTCGGTTGGATTCGCGTGTTTTTCCGGCCGGATTGCTATTTTCCGAGCGGCTCGGTCGGTCGGCTTGGTTTCCTGACGTGTTGGTCGGATTTATCGCGGCTTGCATCGTACTTGGCGTGTCGGGCGCCACTGGTACGTGTCGGTCGGTAATTTTTCCGGCTCCGAGTCGGTCGGTGCTTTTTCCGGCCCGAATCGGAATCGACCCCTAAGTCATATGGCGCTGTCTTCTTGTATAAAAAATGTTTTTGTGCTCAGGTATTACCTAAATGGTCCGTTCAGGTAAAAATTCAAAACTTCAACTTGAAAATGTTATTTAGGGTTGATTTCCCAGTTGCTCACATTCAAAATACTGACGCTTGTGGTCGGTCAGATTTGTTGTTTGGCGCTCCAAAAATTACGGGAGTGGATCGCTCGGGTAAAAAATCTACCTGAAATGCTTGTGTTGAGCACCTGCGTTAACGGAACTGCTCCTCCACTGGGAAGATGCTGCTTGCGTTTGTGACGAGTTGTTTTGCTATATCTTGCAGTGGCGGCTCCTCCGCTATGGCAGAGGAGCGTTGCCCCACTGCTTTCAAGCAGTCCGAGAAGCACAAACATAAAATGCTAATAACTCTCAGTTAGTGCTACTTTGTGGGCAGGTGGGCAGGTGGGCGGGGCTGCTCTGCTCTCAGAGCGGGGCAGGGGAGGAGTGATTTGCCCACTCCTAAGTGCGCAATGACTGTTTGGTCAGCCCTCTCGGGCCGCCCAAACCAGTCATGCACACTTTCCCTGTTCTCCATGCAGGCTGCATTACAGCCTGCGTGGAGAACATGCCCAGGCCCCCATTCTCTGGCTGAGCATCCAACCAGGATGCTGACAAATCACAACGCTGTACTGCAGCGTTGTGATTGGTCAGGGAGCTTGGGTGCTTACCAATCCCAAAGCTGCATTGCAGCGTTGTGATTGGTCAGTGGGGCCTGCTTCCTGCTCCTCGAGTTCCAGGAGAGCAGGAGAAGAGACGCGGGACCCGGCAGCAAGGTAAGTTATTTTATTATTATTATTTTTTTATTATGCGCACTCCCTCCAGCATTCGTGACCCCCCCTCGCCCTCCCCTGTGCGATCCCCCCTGCATGCCCCCCACCCGTGAGCCATGCCGGCCGCCACTGATATCTTGCGGTACGATTTCTCCCCAAAAGAAATTGTTGTTACACGATGTGGCATTGTGGCTAATGTCAGTAATAATTACATATAAATTTCATAATGCAAAACTGTCAAAATTATGCCAATGACGCCAGTGTAATAAACTTTCACCCAGGCATAGGTATCAGGTGTATGATTTCAGGGTGGCACTTTGAGCCATTTGCTGCTCCCACCTCACTCTGTCACTCATGGTTACTCTTAAGAATTAACCCTAGGATGTCACTCCCTCCCCAGGCACACGCGTCAAGATTCAATGATATTTCAAATTATTATCAAGCAGTTTATTGCTTTAGGATAATCTTACATTTATTGACGCTCCCTTTTTATGGTAGATCCAGAAAAATCTACCTGTGGTTAGAACAGGATCTTTCTCTTTTTTTATTACACTGGAGGTTTCCAATGAAGTTGGCAAAATGTTAGGGATCGTTTAAAAATAATTTTTATTTCCTACGTGTCATGATATAGTGTAGTAACGGAGGAAGCGTTAATAATAAAGTAATATTGATAAGGACTGGCGTTAATAATAAAGTAATATTGATAAGGACTGGCGTTAATAATAACAACGTAATATTGATAAGGACTGGCGTTAATAATAACAAAGTAACATTGATAAGGACTGGCGTTAATAATAACAAAGTAATATTGATAAGGACTGGCGTTAATAATAAAGTAATATTGATAAGGACTGACGTTAATAATAACAAAGTAATATTGATAAGGACTGGCGTTAATAATAACAAAGTAATATTGATAAGGACTGACGTTAATAATAACAACGTAATATTGATAAGGACTGGCGTTAATAATAAAGTAATATTGATAAGGACTGGCGTTAATAATAAAGTAATATTGATAAGGACTGGCGTTAATAATAACAACGTAATATTGATAAGGACTGGCGTTAATAATAACAAAGTAACATTGATAAGGACTGGCGTTAATAATAAAGTAATATTTATAAGGTCTGGCGTTAATAATAACAAAGTAATATTGATAAGGACTGACGTTAATAATAACAACGTAATATTGATAAGGACTGGCGTTAATAATAACAAAGTAATATTGATAAGGACTGACGTTAATAATAACAACGTAATATTTATAAGGTCTGGCGTTAATAATAACAAAGTAATATTGATAAGGACTGACGTTAATAATAACAACGTAATATTGATAAGGACTGGCGTTAATAATAAAGTAATATTGATAAGGACTGGCGTTAATAATAACAACGTAATATTGATAAGGACTGGCGTTAATAATAAAGTAATATTGATAAGGACTGGCGTTAATAATAACAACGTAATATTGATAAGGACTGGCGTTAATAATAAAGTAATATTGATAAGGACTGGCGTTAATAATAAAGTAATATTGATAAGGACTGGCGTTAATAATAACAACGTAATATTGATAAGGACTGGCGTTAATAATAACAAAGTAATATTGATAAGGTCTGGCGTTAATAATAAAGTAATATTGATAAGGACTGACGTTAATAATAAAGTAATATTGATAAGGACTGTCGTTAATAATAACAAAGTAACATTGATAAGGACTGGCGTTAATAATAACAAAGTAATATTGATAAGGACTGACGTTAATAATAACAACGTAATATTGATAAGGACTGGCGTTAATAATAAAGTAATATTGATAAGGACTGACGTTAATAATAACAACATAATATTGATAAGGACTGGCGTTAATAATAACAAAGTAATATTGATAAGGACTGGCGTTAATAATAAAGTAATATTGATAAGGACTGGCGTTAATAATAAAGTAATATTGATAAGGACTGGCGTTAATAATAAAGTAATATTGATAAGGACTGACGTTAATAATAACAACGTAATATTGATAAGGACTGGCGTTAATAATAACAAAGTAATATTGATAAGGTCTGGCGTTAATAATAACAAAGTAATATTGATAAGGACTGGCGTTAATAATAACAAAGTAACATTGATAAGTACTGGCGTTAATAATAAAGTAATATTTATAAGGTCTGGCGTTAATAATAACAAAGTAATATTGATAAGGACTGACGTTAATAATAACAACGTAATATTGATAAGGACTGGCGTTAATAATAAAGTAATATTGATAAGGACTGGCGTTAATAATAAAGTAATATTGATAAGGACTGGCGTTAATAATAACAACGTAATATTGATAAGGACTGGCGTTAATAATAACAAAGTAATATTGATAAGGTCTGGCGTTAATAATAACAAAGTAATATTGATAAGGACTGGCGTTAATAATAAAGTAATATTGATAAGGACTGACGTTAATAATAACAACGTAATATTGATAAGGACTGGCGTTAATAATAAAGTAATATTGATAAGGACTGGCGTTAATAATAACAAAGTAAGATTGATAAGGAGTGGCGTTAATAATAACAAAGTAATATTGATAAGGACTGGCGTTAATAATAACAAAGTAATATTGATAAGGACTGACGTTAATAATAACAACGTAATATTTATAAGGTCTGGCGTTAATAATAACAAAGTAATATTGATAAGGACAGACGTTAATAATAACAACGTAATATTGATAAGGACTGGCGTTAATAATAAAGTAATATTGATAAGGACTGGCGTTAATAATAACAACGTAATATTGATAAGGACTGGCGTTAATAATAAAGTAATATTGATAAGGACTGGCGTTAATAATAAAAACGTAATATTGATAAGGACTGGCGTTAATAATAAAGTAATATTGATAAGGACTGGCGTTAATAATAAAGTAATATTGATAAGGACTGGCGTTAATAATAACAACGTAATATTGATAAGGACTGGCGTTAATAATAACAAAGTAATATTGATAAGGTCTGGCGTTAATAATAAAGTAATATTGATAAGGACTGACGTTAATAATAAAGTAATATTGATAAGGACTGGCGTTAATAATAACAAAGTAACATTGATAAGGACTGGCGTTAATAATAAAGTAATATTTATAAGGTCTGGCGTTAATAATAACAAAGTAATATTGATAAGGACTGACGTTAATAATAACAACGTAATATTGATAAGGACTGGCGTTAATAATAAAGTAATATTGATAAGGACTGGCGTTAATAATAAAGTAATATTGATAAGGACTGGCGTTAATAATAACAACGTAATATTGATAAGGACTGGCGTTAATAATAACAAAGTAATATTGATAAGGTCTGGCGTTAATAATAACAAAGTAATATTGATAAGGTCTGGCGTTAATAATAAAGTAATATTGATAAGGACTGACGTTAATAATAACAACGTAATATTGATAAGGACTGGCGTTAATAATAAAGTAATATTGATAAGGACTGGCGTTAATAATAACAAAGTAAGATTGATAAGGAGTGGCGTTAATAATAACAAAGTAATATTGATGAGGAGTGGCGTTAATAATAAAGTAATATTGATAAGGACTGGCATTAATAATAACAAAGTAATATTTATAAGGTCTGGCGTTAATAATAAAGTAATATTGATAAGGACTGGCGTTAATAATAAAGTAATATTTATAAGGTCTGGCGTTAATAATAAAGTAATATTTATAAGGTCTGGCGTTAATAATAACAAAGTAATATTGATAAGGACTGGCGTTAATAATAAAGTAATATTGATAAGGACTGACGTTAATAATAACAACGTAATATTGATAAGGACTGGCGTTAATAATAAAGTAATATTGATAAGGACTGACGTTAATAATAACAACGTAATATTGATAAGGACTGGCGTTAATAATAAAGTAATATTGATAAGGACTGACGTTAATAATAACAACGTAATATTGATAAGGACTGGCGTTAATAATAAAGTAATATTGATAAGGACTGACGTTAATAATAACAAAGTAATATTGATAAGGACTGACGTTAATAATAACAACGTAATATTGATAAGGACTGGCGTTAATAATAAAGTAATATTGATAAGGACTGACGTTAATAATAACAACGTAATATTGATAAGGACTGGCGTTAATAATAAAGTAATATTGATAAGGACTGGCGTTAATAATAACAAAGTAAGATTGATAAGGACTGGCATTAATAATAACAAAGTAATATTTATAAGGTCTGGCGTTAATAATAAAGTAATATTGATAAGGACTGGCGTTAATAATAAAGTAATATTTATAAGGTCTGGCGTTAATAATAAAGTAATATTGATAAGGACTGACGTTAATAATAAAGTAATATTTATAAGGTCTGGCGTTAATAATAACAAAGTAATATTGATAAGGACTGGCGTTAATAATAACAAAGTAATATTGATAAGGACTGGCATTAATAATAACAAAGTAATATTGATAAGGACTGGCGTTAATAATAAAGTAATATTGATAAGGACTGACGTTAATAATAACAACATAATATTGATAAGGACTGGCGTTAATAATAAAGTAATATTGATAAGGACTGACGTTAATAATAACAAAGTAATATTGATAAGGAGTGGCGTTAATAATAACAAAGTAAGATTGATAAGGACTGGCGTTAATAATAACAACGTAATATTGATAAGGACTGGCGTTAATAATAACAAAGTAATATTGATAAGGACTGGCGTTAATAATAACAAAGTAATATTGATAAGGACTGGCATTAATAATAACAAAGTAATATTGATAAGGACTGGCGTTAATAATAAAGTAATATTGATAAGGACTGACGTTAATAATAACAACATAATATTGATAAGGACTGGCGTTAATAATAAAGTAATATTGATAAGGACTGACGTTAATAATAACAAAGTAATATTGATAAGGACTGGCATTAATAATAACAAAGTAATATTTCTAAGGTCTGGCGTTAATAATAAAGTAACATTGATAAGGACTGACGTTAATAATAACAAAGTAATATTGATAAGGACTGGCGTTAATAATAACAAAGTAAGATTGATAAGGACTGGCGTTAATAATAACAACGTAATATTGATAAGGAGTGGCGTTAATAATAACAAAGTAATATTTCTAAGGTCTGGCATTAATAATAAAGTAACATTGATAAGGACTGACGTTAATAATAACAAAGTAATATTGATAAGGACTGGCGTTAATAATAACAAAGTAAGATTGATAAGGACTGGCGTTAATAATAACAAAGTAATATTGATAAGGACTGGCGTTAATAATAACAAAGTAATATTTATAAGGTCTGGCGTTAATAATAACTAAGTAATATTGATAAGGACTGACGTTAATAATAACAACGTAGTATTGATAAGGACTGGCATTAATAATAACAAAGTAATATTGATAAGGACTGACGTTAATAATAACAACGTAATATTGATAAGGACTGGCGTTAATAATAACAAAGTAATATTGATAAGGACTGGTGTTAATAATAAAGTAATATTTATAAGGTCTGGCGTTAATAATAACAACGTAATATTGATAAGGACTGGCGTTAATAATAACAAAGTAATATTGATAAGGACTGGCGTTAATAATAACAAAGGGGCCCATTACGATGGCGGGCGGAAGCACTACCGCCGTGCTGGCGGATGCAAAAACCACCAGTTACCGCCGGCACGCAGCAGTCCACACGCCCGCCCAATTACGATGCGAAAAGCAGGCCAAACACCGCCGGCAAGCCAGCAACACCGTCCGCCATCAAAGTGCGCCCGCACACGTAGCGGCGCAGCACAACTGACACACACCGTCCGACGAAACACGTCCCGCCCGGCGCATAAATTACGATGCCGCAAACAAACGGCTCCCACGGCAAAGAGACACCGCACGTGAAAGAGAGGCGGAAACACGGACGCAGAGCACGGACAACGAAGAAGCGGCACCCGGGCATGAATCCAGCACTGCAGGCCCTTCCCATGCTTCTGCTGATGCACCACCAAGGACGCAACGTACCGCGGAGACGCAGGTAGGCACACACACAACAAGTGCACGCAAACAGCGCACACAGTGCAAGGGCGGAAAAAGCGGACAACCCCCCACCAGCGCGTGCACACTACACATCCACCATTGCATCCACATATGACACACAGGCCAAATCCTAACATCGCGGAACACATGTGTACACACCACCTGGGACAAGGAACCAACCACCCCGTCACGGCCCCAAAGCGCCGATGACGCCGCCACACATGCGCACAACGCAGAGGCCAACCGCAGCGCCATGCATGCGTCGCACACAGACACAGGGACACAACCAAGCAGCACACACACCAGCCCCACCCCGAACGCACATGACACGTGACAGGCCTGCCACAGACATGTCCCCAACGCCCAATTCAGGGACAACACCCAACGCCACACAACCGACGCACACATGTCAGTGAAGTCACGCAACAGCAGGACACACCCCAGTGTAACAAACATGGCGAAGCACACAGCGGCGGCAACACCAACTAGGAGAAGCAGGGCCCCTTCGGGAAGAGGAACGCCAGTACCACACTGAAAAACCCATACCACCCTGCACATATGAACAAGACACATGAAACGGAACACCAAAGAGCCCGGTGACCGACAACAGGTGGCCCAAGAATTACATCCACACACAAGGCCCAACGCAGAGCGGAAAGGCAGCCTGCCGCCCACACAAGGGAGAGCAGACAGCACTGAATGACCTTCCATTCCAACACCGAAACCACAGCCCTACGACAGAAGCCGGTGAATACAGCCATTGTCCAAGAATAGACCAACAAAGGCATGCCGAGGAGACCGACCACAGGGCAGATAGCGCATATCACAGAAGCACACAACGGACGGGGAAGAAAGAAGAAAACACTCCCCCATGTCGGCCACATGCAAGTTAATTGGAAGGAGTCACACAGCACTGACCTTGAACTGTCTGAGAAGCATGTGGGAAGAGGGCCCGTGTCCTCCAAACAAGCCAACAGAACACAAGTCCTGTCTCCCCATGACTACACAGAGCTCACAGCAACCCCGGAGTGTGCACATTGCAGACTGCACACACAGCCGGAGCACGCCACCACAACGCACCGCTGCGAAATGGCAACCGCAACACACCTACCCAACTACGCCGAAGAGCTCAAGCTGTACCAAACCAGCACGATACATACATTGGGATGCGATCTCCTGTCCCTGCTGAACGTAAGTTACCGACTGACTTACCGCATCACATTGTTCAGCTGCGTCATGCCCGTCTTCTACTGTCGGAGGTGTCCCTACCAGCATCCCGTCGAGATATGCCTCTCCAACCCGGCATGTCTGAAGGCGGACCTGCTACCACTACTCCTCCCTCTGGACGCACACGACAGGGCCTGCTCTGCCTATGGGGGCATGGCGTATGTGGCCAACATCGCACGCGCACTGAAATGGAACCACTGTGCCTCCACACGACGGATCATCGAGAACAGCTACATCGAATGTCACCCAGCATGCCCCATCATGGTCCTCCAAGGGACAACCTACGAACAACACCTTGACAGCCACCATCCGCTTCATTGGCTGGCAAACATGTACACCACCAATGACATGGAAGCCCTGCTGGACGGCATCGCATACCTGACAACCTGTAAATACGTCGGACCACAACGCAGGTTCCCCGAGTGACCTATGAAGTCCAACCCCGCACCCATGCTCAGCTTCCGCACGGACTGGCCAGTCACCACCACAACAGCCATACCAAACGACCGGCAACTGTAACCACACCATCAACGACATCGCCATGACATCGGATATGACCGGGACATGCACACTGTTCCCCATCACATCCAGGAACACCGCATGCATCGTGGGAGGCAGTGGCATTGGCTCTGTGCATCGCACCCACATGGACGGAACTGCACGAACAACCAGGACACGACATGGATCCAGCGCACATGGACACACACACCGCTCAGTGGACATGAATAGGTCGCCTGGAGTCTGTGGGTGCTGCACCCCTCCCACCCCCGCCCCGGGAATCCCATACCAGGACCTTTGCATGGACGACAAGTGCATACAACAACAACACGACCCCAGTGACTGTGACATGTCCAGTAACCACCACAGTGCAACAACAAGTGGCACGCCGCTGCATGCACGCAAGCACATGCCCTGATGTCATCTCACATGCACGCGTGCATGAGGAACAACCGCAGCAAACCTGTCACATGGAACTGAGATGGACTGTGCCCATGATGCCGAGCGGTCTGGTAGGCTACATGTATACCGTCTGTGTCAAAGTCCGCAGCTCCGCAGCTATACGGAAATGTACATTAGCACAGCCTTGGCCAAGCAGATGTAACCCCACACCCTATCCCATTTGTAATCATGCTCAGTATATCCTCAATATGTATTCCGCTGCCAGTAGTGTCCACTATACTGCATCACAGAGGACAGAAGACTCAATATAATGTTTGAAACCAGAACTGTCTCCGCTGACTCATTTCACAAGTACGAATGAGAGAGGATGAGAGTATGTGAAGTACACGGCAGTCGTGACATGACCATGTAGTCCACTGGTATTGGATGTCAACGCAAATGAGTAGCACTACTGTGGAAGACACACATGTGTCGTGTGAAGTCGTATGGACGCAGTGCTCAGGTGGGTGGGTGCGACGGGTAGATGCGCACATGCCAAGTTGGAGCACGCCGTGTTGGGAGGGCTCATGAACAGTACACCACCGCTTCCCTGGGCATTGTGAGAGGACACCTGTCGGGGGAGTGAACACGTGTGTGCACAGCAGCCGGGCACACGTACAAAGCGGTACCAGGCGCACCTCAGCCCACCCTCTGTGGACGAGCTGGATCCTGTTGTGCGCCCGCCATGCCCCTTGACAAGGCACACACAGCCCCAGTCGACCAGGTGTAACCCCAACATAGTCAATCCGCACAGGCGATACAGGGCACGGGATGGCAGTGGAGCATGGTGTGTGAGAGGTCTCCTCGCGCTCCTCCTGGTCATATCACGCAGGCAAGAGAACCTCAACGTCCAGCATGGCAAAAAGTCAAATGGAAGTGTAGGGGGACGCACCACAGCACGAGCAGCACTGACGTCACGGGAGGTGGCTCGCACCATCCCATCCATTGCCCATCATACCAACCACGACACATGCCATTGCGACTAAGTGCAAGCGCGTGCGCCACCACCCCTGAGCCCTCCCCAGAGAGGCCAAAGAGTGAATGTGTGGGCCATCAGCCACAGACGGACGCGGCATGGCCGCAAGGGCAGCCACAGCCACTGGGTGTCGCAGGTGGCGGATCCGGAAGGCGAAGACTGTGATGCATAGTCCATGCAGGCCGGGTCTCCATTTGGGGCACCACGCAGGTGGACGGCGTCCCGCCACACATCATACCCTGAGACAGCCCACTCGTGCAACTGGACCCACACATACACTCCTTGCCCTCTCTGGTGCAAGCTTGGGGCTGCCTGTGCAAGCGCTAGCCTCGCAGGTGAGCATGCATATTGGGGGGCGAGGGGAGGACATGAGGGCTGGGGCGAAGATGACTGTATCACTGTCAGTTAGTACAAGGGATGACCCAGATGTGGAAAGGAAGAGACGTGTCCCGTGTGTACTGCAACTAGTCGCCAATCCAACTACCCCCATGTCCGGAATGTAAGCCCGCACCTAGGCCCGCCCATCCGCCACATCGAACATACCACCAGCACGACAACCTTCCCATTCGAAACACTGACTGGGGGTGGCGACCAGTGAACAATCATGTGTAGCCTACCCACGCGTACATGTGGGCCCTCCATGATCCATGTCACCTGCGGCAAAGACATGACATGCGCAATGAGGGAAGTGAGGAGAGCTGTCCGCCCCACGCGCAGAAGGTGCATCAGCTCCACAGACCCAGCAGCGAGTCCAGCAGGGGTCACATGTGCAGGGGCAGCTGTGCCTGGTGTGAAGGCACATGCATATAGACAGCACATCGACCAATGTGTAGTCTGCCCACATCCACAGTCCATCATCATGCGGACATAGGAATTGAACACAGGGCAACACATCTTAGCTGGTGCACCCACCGTGACCAACAATGCGCAATCATCGACGTACCCGCCCTGTGCATGGCCCCCCCAACGGAGGCACATCCAGTGCCACCATCCCACACACACAAGCCTTCCACGGAACATGCTGTGTCCAATGGTCAGTACAGAGTCAGCGCCCATCTGGTGGATCCTGAACAAGAGACACATGCACACACATGCCAGCTCCCACTATGTACGACTGCCACCTGGCACGTGCAATGTAACCTCTCACCTGTGACGTGTGACTGCAAGCACACAGCCGTCTTGGCATGGGGCTGTCAATGTGGACACCAGTCAATGTTTCGGGAGCTGTGATCCGTACAGTGCTGTACATAGGGTGCAGTGCTGACACCTACTACTGTCTCATATCCCCTCGTGCCACAGGTCCCACTTGTATTGGCCGCTCAGCCCGTGCCCACATCGTCGTCGTCGTGTGCCATACTCATCCAGCCTCGGAAGCAGTACCATGCTCAGCAGACACTCATGTTGCCGTGGCGTTGCCGCTTGACGAATATGCAGTCAGTCCCCATCAGCACGCCCCGCAAGTCATTGGGGCCTAGATCCCCATGTGCATGCACATGGCAGTGGTATGTCTCACTTGCCATTGCCATTGTTGGGAGACCTGTGTAAGTGTATTGTGGCCGTGCCGTCCCAGCTTGACAGCTGGGCTGTGGCTCATGTGCTTGCTCAGTCATGTCAGTGATGTGTATGCGAAATTGCTATGTGCCGTGTTGCTTTGACATGTGTCCTCTGCCATTTAACCCAGGCGGAGACCGAACATTGACCGCCCATACCAATTGCTGGCGGACATGGACGATACAGAGGTAATCAGGAAGTTTCGGCTGGACAGGCCAACTCTGCATCGACTGTGTGCCATGTTAGAGCCCCATCTCCGTCCCCGCAGGGTGTATCCGACTGCTGTCACCCCCACGGCTAAGGTGATGGCCGCCATGCATTTCTTCGCCACTGGGTCATTCCAGCACACAGTGGGCAGTGGAGGAGGGATGTCCCAGCCCATGTTCAGCAAGGTGCTGAGGGATGTACTGGCAGCCATGATGCTGTACCGGAACAGGTACATCAGATTCCCCAGGGCTCGTGGAATTGGCGGCAGTGAAGGGTGCATTCTATGCCCTTGGCAGAATCCCACACGTCGTGGGAGCCATTGACTGCACTCATGTTGGCCTTGTTCCACCACAGGCCACTGAGCACCTGTACCGCAACAGGAAGCACACGCACTCCCTGAATGTGCAAGTGGTGTGCCTTGCGGACATGGTGATCACCCACGTGTGTGCAAAGTTTCCAGGCTCGGCCCATGACGCACACATAATGCGCAACAGCATCTTGCCACGACTGATGGCCAATCTGCAACAGGATCGTGGCTGTATTGTCGGTGAGTATGTGGAGTGGTGTAGCATGCTGGTTGTGCGATGCTGTCCCCTGTCCAGTTGGAATAGCAACGGTTCTCTGTGTCCCTCACACCCAGGTGACTCTGCGTATCCGAATGGGGCATGGCTGCTCAGTCCATTGAGGAATCCTCGCACCCCAGCAGACGATCGATACAATGAGGCACATGGGAGGACCAGACGTGTGGTCGAGCGTACCTTTGGCCTCCTCAAGTCCAGGTTCAGGTGCCTGGACCGCACCGGGGGTGCACTGGCGTACTCCCCACAGAAGGTGTGCCAGATAGTGGTGGCGTGCTGCATGCTGCACAATCTGGCCATTCGGAAGCAGATCCCCCTCATTGTGGATGACGGAGATCAACCAGGGCCCCAGCCCGCAGACCAGGACAGCTCGAGTGAGGTGGACAGCGGAGAGGAGGAAGCTGGGAATGTGCGCCAGCAGCTCATCGCCCGCTACTTCACTTGACGGTGAGTGTCCATGTACGACGGATGATGTGTCTGTATCTATGCAGGTGTGTGTGTGCTGTGTCAGGGTGGCCGTATGTTCACTGCGTGCAGTGTGTCAACGCTCCATGGCCAGGGTAGTATGCCACTGTTGGTGGCTGTGGCATTGTGCCCTATTGCTCTGTGCGATGTGTGTACATTGCTTGTAGTTGTTGACATGTACTGTGTGATGGGTGTGTGACACACTCATTGAATGTGCTCCTGTTCTGTCTCCCACCCCTAGGTCCCTACAGGCCCTCCGGATTCCATTTCCATGCCACGCATCAGGTGCCTTTCCGCCCAAGGTGGCCGTTGTATTCCGTACAATAAAGACACAGGGCACAAACAGCAGTTAGTGAAAAAGGTGCATTAATTACAAACTGTGACATGTGATTGTGTGTAAGGTGATGACAAAAGTGGTGCGTGCAGTGACAATGAGCTGTCGGTCATGGCTGCGTGATGATCAGGGTGTACCCACTGGTTCTATGTCCATAGTCCAACACACACATGCCATCCAGCTGGCTGTGTGGAGTGGGATCGTAGAGCAAGTCAATGCAGTGGCTGGTCAAGGAAGGCTGGCGGAAGGCTGGCTGGCTGCCTCACTTGCGACTGGAGCGTGCGAAGTCCTCCCGGGAGATCTGTTTCCTCTTCGGACGGCCCCTTCCACGTTTGGGAGGGGGTGTGTGGTGGCGACCTGCTGGTGGTGGGTGAGGTGTGCTCACTGGCTGTGGACGCAGGGGAAGTGGACACTGCTGCCCGAGCCTGCGCCCTAGCAGGTGGTGGCGGAGGTGGTGTTGCTGGCCTTGCCTGTGACCCCACCGCCACCACCAGCTGGCCCATGAGGTCCACGAGTTGGTCCATACGGGACACGAATTGGCCCATATGGGCGTCCATGGACCTCAGCACCCCCAGCACCTCCCGCGTGTCAGTAGCAGACCTGGCCCATTGTCCTTGGGCCTCTTCATAGGCCCCAAGGACTCTGTCCATTTGAGGCAGGGCATGGCTCCCAGGGGAGGCTGGCGTTTCCCTGACCCTGCTCCTCCTACCAGTCCTGCTGCCACCGGCCTGCCCACTAGCCACATTGCTCACCACGGTCCTCGCTGTGGCTCCCAGGGTGGATCCAGTCGGCCGGGCCACCACCTGCGCTGGGGCTGGTGCCAGCGAAGACGTGGTGGTGGTGGAGGCGGTGGTGGTCGGTGCGGCGATGGTGGCGGTTGCGGCAGTGGTAGTGGCCGCAATGACCGTGGGTGTGGCCGCAACGACAGTGGCAGCAGGGGACTGGGACTGTTCAGCATCCCTGGATGATGGGTTGGTGGGTAGGAGGGGTCCTGGGGAGCGGCTGGGCCCTGCCACGCCAGATGGGCCAGCTTGGTGGTCCGTGTCCGAAGAGGTGGACAGATCCTCCAGATCCGTGTGTCCTCGTTGGGGGCTTGTAGGCTGGCTGTGCTGGCTGCTGTCTCCATCCCCAGCGTCCAGCAGTTCGTCACCTGTGGAGAGAATGAGATTTGTTATTGTGTTGCACCTGGCGAAGTATGTATTAGTCGTCTGACATTGGCAGTTCGTGCAATCTCGTACATGGGTTTCCCGGAGGCGAGTGTGTGGCTGTGGCATCTGTAGGTGTGTGTGCTAGGCAATGGGACTGTGTGCTGTGCACATGTGGCATGGGACGGATTGGCCATGCCGATGGGTGTGTTGCTTTGCCCCTACTCATTGTGACTCTGGTGTATGCGGGCTCCTGGCCCATCCTGGGTCTGGTTTGTACTTTGCTTTTGGAGTTCAAATGGAACACTTAGGAACGCATATGGCAACATGGGGGCCATGCCCCAGATTCGCATTTGGGAGGGTATATGCTTTTGGGGTACATGCTGTGAGCCATGGGTGCCGAACGTGACATGTGTTGTGGCAGCATGACAGTGCATGGTCTGAGGTGTGTGCATGCCTGACATGCCCTGCATATTTGCTGTCTGTTGTGGTTACTGGACATGGCATTGGACGCATCGTTATGAGTGAGTGATAGTTGTGTGCCAGCCAACGTATTGCAGTTGTCCCATCTCCTTGGTGTGCGTGCTGCCCTGTGCCATGTGCATCACTGCAGTGCTCGGGGGGTGTGGCCCATGTTGTGTGTTGTTGCTCACAGTGTGTCGTGCGCTTAATTGACTTCTGGCACATGGTTGGTCATGGGCATGTGTCTTAGCGTGACTGCTGTATGTGTGGCAGCTGTGCGGATGACATGCCTTTCATGAGACTGGGGCTGACGGATGGGATGGATGGTATGTTGTATGTGCATGGTGTGTCTGTGTGTTTGATGGGTTCAGTGGTGTTCGTGTGCATTTCTGTTGTTCCGCTCTGTTGCGTCTAGTGTTGTTTGTCTTACATAGGCGTAGTTGTGGGGTGTGTGGTTGACAGGCAGTAGGGGCTACATGGACAGGACTTCAATGGTGTTTCGGTTGTGTGTGATGAGTTGCACAGTGGCTGCCGTGTGGGACTATATTCAGTGTGGCTTGTGCATGCAGACGTGGCTCCTTGGGTGTTGCTATGTCTGTGATGGGTCATGTGGGGTGTGAGTCTGCTGTTCATGTCCGTGTGCACATTGTTCACTTGTTCGTGACGGTGGGCGGTGCTGCGTGTCCGTGTGCTACGTGACATGTCCCATGTGTTGGTGGTGTTATGGTCCTCATGCCTCCAGTAATCCAGCCCTGTCCAGTTTCCCACCTGCAAGTTGTTCGTGCGTGCACTGTACTGGATGCCACATGGCTCTTAGCGGGGGGTGCTCCATGTTGCAGGTCTGTGGGGGTGGGGGGTGTAGTGGGTCGTGGGGGTGGCTGTACACCCACTGACACCGATTGCTGTGGACCGTGATGTCTGCCTTTCGGCTGTCGTTGTGCACTGCGGTGGCTGACACGTGGGTGTGGGGTGTGGGGGATGCTCCTCCTTGCTGTGCTGTGGGACTGGGGCCTGGTGTGTGTTGTACTTGGGCTGTCCACCGTCCCACCCACTGCACTTTGTGTTCCTGCCACTTACCTGTTACTTGTCGGTTGGTGCAGCTGTGCCTGACACATGGGTGTGGGGAGTGCTCCACCTTGCTGGTCTGTGGGAGTGGGGGCCTGGTGGGTGTTGTACTTCAGCTGTCCACCGTCCCACCCACTGCACTTTGTGTTCCTGCCACTTACCTGTTACTTGTCGGTTAGTGCAGCTGTGGCGGACACATGGGTGTGGTGGGTGCTCGTTGTGGCGCTTCTGGCATATTTGGGGACCTGTTGGTGGTTACGTGGCTGGCTTAGTGTACACATGTCCCCACGCATCTTACAGTTGTTTGGTTTGGCCTGTGTGTGGTAGTGTCTGTTGCATGTGCGTGTGATGTGTTGTGTATTGTGTGCTGGACATGGGGGTGTTTGTCCCTGGGAGCTGTGGCATGGTGGTTGCGCATGTGTGTACATAGCGGTGTGCTGGTATACATTAGTTTGTACTTACCAGCCTCCACTCCCCCTGCTAATCCGGCGAGGATCTCCGGATGGATTACGACTCGCACCTTCTCCTCCCACGCTTTGAAGGTCTTAAAGAGCGCGGGATTCCCTCCGCCAGTGACGGCAGCCAGCTCTCTGTTTTTGCCCTCCTTCTTCTTGACCAGGCTCTTTACGTCATTCCAACGTTTGTTTATCTCGGTTCTGTTCCTGGGCAGGGTCCCGACTGCATTGACCTGGTCTACGATCCGGGTCCACATTCTGTTTCTGGTGGCTAGTGGTGTGTGCTGGACCATGTTCCCATAGATTTGTGGGTACACCTTGATGATCTCGTCGACCATGACCGTCAGCTCCATGGGCGTGAACTTGGGCATCCTTTGTGGTGCCATGGTGTTTGTGGTGCTGGTGCGGTGTGTGTTGTGTAATGTGCAGGGGGTTTGTGGTGCCGGTGTTTGGTGGTGGTGGTGTTGGTGGTGGTTGTGATGTGTGCGTTTCTGTGGTGTGCTGCTGTACTTGCTGTGTCACTGTGTCCTCTCCTCTCCTCTCTGGTTTGCAATGTAGCAAGGGGTTGTGGTCTGTGGGAGTGCTGCTTTTGTACTCACCTATGTGGGTGTGTCCTCATGGTCTGTTGTTTTCAGGTGTGTTGTGTCTGGGGTTCTGGCCTTTGTATTTTTTGTTTGTCCGGGGGGTGTTTTCGGGATGTGTACTGTGCTTGTGTATTTGTGCGTGCCTTGCTGTGTGGACTTGTTGGCCATGTTGTGTGCTATTGGTTTTGTGTGCGGATGGTTTCTGTGCAGGTACGTGGGCGCCATGGCTTCTGCCGTGTCGATTCTCATCGGCGTTGTTTGCGCTGGCGGGCGGTATTTTTGTTGTTTTTCCGCGCTCATGGCGGTGCGATCGTAATTTCACGTGCGGTGTGTCGGCCGTGAGGGCGGGCGGTTTTGTGTTGTCGTGCGTGTTTCCGTCCGTGGCGGGCGGTTTGACTCCGACTCGGACGATGGCGGGCGGTATTTTGTATGATTTTTCCGCCGATGGCGGTTTTCAGTTTGTGTACTCATAATGGCGTGGTCGGTGTTCAGGCGGTGTGTGCGGGCGGATTTTTGCCGCTTCCATGCCTGGCGGATTTTTTTACGCCGGGTATCGTAATGTGCCCCAAAGTAACATTGATAAGGACTGGCGTTAATAATAAAGTAATATTGATAAGGACTGGCGTTAATAATAACAAAGTAATATTGATAAGGACTGGCGTTAATAATAACAAAGTAATATTGATAAGGACTGGCGTTAATAATAACAAAGTAATATTGATAAGGACTGGCGTTAATAATAAAGTAATATTGATAAGGACTGACGTTAATAATAACAACGTAATATTGATAAGGACTGGCGTTAATAATAAAGTAATATTGATAAGGACTGGCGTTAATAATAACAAAGTAAGATTGATAAGGAGTGGCGTTAATAATAACAAAGTAATATTGATAAGGAGTGGCGTTAATAATAAAGTAATATTGATAAGGACTGGCATTAATAATAACAAAGTAATATTTATAAGGTCTGGCGTTAATAATAAAGTAATATTGATAAGGACTGGCGTTAATAATAACAAAGTAATATTGATAAGGACTGGCGTTAATAATAAAGTAATATTGATAAGGACTGGCGTTAATAATAAAGTAATATTGATAAGGACTGGCGTTAATAATAAAGTAATATTGATAAGGACTGACGTTAATAATAACAACGTAATATTGATAAGGACTGGCGTTAATAATAAAGTAATATTGATAAGGACTGACGTTAATAATAACAAAGTAATATTGATAAGGACTGACGTTAATAATAACAACGTAATATTGATAAGGACTGGCGTTAATAATAAAGTAATATTTATAAGGTCTGGCGTTAATAATAAAGTAATATTGATAAGGACTGGCGTTAATAATAAAGTAATATTTATAAGGTCTGGCGTTAATAATAACAAAGTAATATTGATAAGGACTGGCGTTAATAATAACAAAGTAATATTGATAAGGACTGGCATTAATAATAACAAAGTAATATTGATAAGGACTGGCGTTAATAATAAAGTAATATTGATAAGGACTGACGTTAATAATAACAACATAATATTGATAAGGACTGGCGTTAATAATAAAGTAATATTGATAAGGACTGACGTTAATAATAACAAAGTAATATTGATAAGGAGTGGCGTTAATAATAACAAAGTAAGATTGATAAGGACTGGCGTTAATAATAACAAAGTAATATTGATAAGGACTGGCGTTAATAATAACAAAGTAATATTGATAAGGACTGGCGTTAATAATAACAAAGTAATATTGATAAGGACTGGCATTAATAATAACAAAGTAATATTGATAAGGACTGGCGTTAATAATAAAGTAATATTGATAAGGACTGACGTTAATAATAACAACATAATATTGATAAGGACTGGCGTTAATAATAAAGTAATATTGATAAGGACTGACGTTAATAATAACAAAGTAATATTGATAAGGACTGGCATTAATAATAACAAAGTAATATTTCTAAGGTCTGGCGTTAATAATAAAGTAACATTGATAAGGACTGACGTTAATAATAACAAAGTAATATTGATAAGGACTGGCGTTAATAATAACAAAGTAAGATTGATAAGGACTGGCGTTAATAATAACAACGTAATATTGATAAGGAGTGGCGTTAATAATAACAAAGTAAGATTGATAAGGACTGGCATTAATAATAACAAAGTAATATTTCTAAGGTCTGGCGTTAATAATAAAGTAACATTGATAAGGACTGACGTTAATAATAACAAAGTAATATTGATAAGGACTGGCGTTAATAATAACAAAGTAAGATTGATAAGGACTGGCGTTAATAATAACAAAGTAATATTGATAAGGACTGGCGTTAATAATAACAAAGTAATATTTATAAGGTCTGGCGTTAATAATAACAAAGTAATATTGATAAGGACTGACGTTAATAATAACAACGTAATATTGATAAGGACTGGCGTTAATAATAACGAAGTAATATTGATAAGGACTGATGTTAATAATAACAACGTAATATTGATAAGGACTGGCGTTAATAATAACAAAGTAATATTGATAAGGACTGGTGTTAATAATAAAGTAATATTTAGAAGGTCTGGCGTTAATAATAACAACGTAATATTGATAAGGACTGGCGTTAATAATAACAAAGTAATATTGATAAGGACTGGCGTTAATAATAACAAAGTAACATTGATAAGGACTGGCGTTAATAATAAAGTAATATTGATAAGGACTGGCGTTAATAATAACAAAGTAATATTGATAAGGACTGGCGTTAATAATAACAAAGTAATATTGATAAGGACTGGCGTTAATAATAACAAAGTAATATTGATAAGGACTGGCGTTAATAATAACAAAGTAAGATTGATAAGGACTGGCATTAATAATAACAAAGTAATATTGATAAGGACTGGCGTTAATAATAAAGTAATATTGATAAGGACTGGCGTTAATAATAAAGTAATATTTATAAGGACTGGCGTTAATAATAAAGTAATATTTATAAGGTCTGGCGTTAATAATAACAAAGTAATATTGATAAGGACTGACGTTAATAATAACAACGTAATATTGATAAGGACTGGCGTTAATAATAAAGTAATATTGATAAGGTCTGGCGTTAATAATAACAAAGTAATATTGATAAGGACTGACGTTAATAATAACAACGTAATATTGATAAGGACTGGCGTTAATAATAAAGTAATATTGATAAGGACTGGCGTTAATAATAAAGTAATATTGATAAGGTCTGGCGTTAATAATAAAGTAATATTGATAAGGACTGGCGTTAATAATAACAACGTAATATTGATAAGGACTGGCGTTAATAATAACAAAGTAACATTGATAAGGACTGGCGTTAATAATAAAGTAATATTTATAAGGTCTGGCGTTAATAATAACAAAGTAATATTGATAAGGACTGACGTTAATAATAACAACGTAATATTGATAAGGACTGGCGTTAATAATAAAGTAATATTGATAAGGACTGGCGTTAATAATAAAGTAATATTGATAAGGTCTGGCGTTAATAATAAAGTAATATTGATAAGGTCTGGCGTTAATAATAAAGTAATATTGATAAGGACTGGCGTTAATAATAACAACGTAATATTGATAAGGACTGGCGTTAATAATAACAAAGTAATATTGATAAGGACTGGCATTAATAATAACAAAGTAATATTGATAAGGACTGGCGTTAATAATAAAGTAATATTGATAAGGACTGGCGTTAATAATAACAAAGTAATATTGATAAGGACTGGCGTTAATAATAACAAAGTAATATTGATAAGGACTGGCATTAATAATAACAAAGTAATATTGATAAGGACTGGCGTTAATAATAAAGTAATATTGATAAGGACTGACGTTAATAATAACAACATAATATTGATAAGGACTGGCGTTAATAATAAAGTAATATTGATAAGGACTGGCGTTAATAATAACAAAGTAATATTGATAAGGACTGGCATTAATAATAACAAAGTAATATTTCTAAGGTCTGGCGTTAATAATAAAGTAACATTGATAAGGACTGGCGTTAATAATAACAAAGTAATATTGATAAGGACTGGCGTAATAATAACAAAGTAAGATTGATAAGGACTGGCGTTAATAATAACAAAGTAATATTGATAAGGACTGGCGTTAATAATAACAAAGTAATATTGATAAGGACTGGCATTAATAATAACAAAGTAATATTGATAAGGACTGGCGTTAATAATAAAGTAATATTGATAAGGACTGGCGTTAATAATAACAACATAATATTGATAAGGACTGGCGTTAATAATAAAGTAATATTGATAAGGACTGACGTTAATAATAACAAAGTAATATTGATAAGGACTGGCATTAATAATAACAAAGTAATATTTCTAAGGTCTGGCGTTAATAATAAAGTAACATTGATAAGGACTGACGTTAATAATAACAAAGTAATATTGATAAGGACTGGCGTTAATAATAACAAAGTAAGATTGATAAGGACTGGCGTTAATAATAACAAAGTAATATTGATAAGGACTGGCGTTAATAATAACAAAGTAAGATTGATAAGGACTGGCATTAATAATAACAAAGTAATATTGATAAGGACTGGCGTTAATAATAAAGTAATATTGATAAGGACTGGCGTTAATAATAAAGTAATATTTATAAGGTCTGGCGTTAATAATAACAAAGTAATATTGATAAGGACTGACGTTAATAATAACAACGTAATATTGATAAGGACTGGCGTTAATAATAAAGTAATATTGATAATGACTGGCGTTAATAATAAAGTAATATTGATAAGGTCTGGCGTTAATAATAAAGTAATATTGATAAGGACTGGCGTTAATAATAACAACGTAATATTGATAAGGACTGGCGTTAATAATAACAAAGTAACATTGATAAGGACTGGCGTTAATAATAAAGTAATATTTATAAGGTCTGGCGTTAATAATAACAAAGTAATATTGATAAGGACTGACGTTAATAATAACAACGTAATATTGATAAGGACTGGCGTTAATAATAAAGTAATATTTATAAGGTCTGGCGTTAATAATAAAGTAATATTGATAAGGACTGGCGTTAATAATAAAGTAATATTGATAAGGTCTGGCGTTAATAATAAAGTAATATTGATAAGGACTGGCGTTAATAATAACAACGTAATATTGATAAGGACTGGCGTTAATAATAACAAAGTAATATTGATAAGGACTGGCATTAATAATAACAAAGTAATATTGATAAGGACTGGCGTTAATAATAAAGTAATATTGATAAGGACTGGCGTTAATAATAAAGTAATATTTATAAGGTCTGGCGTTAATAATAAAGTAATATTGATAAGGACTGGCGTTAATAATAAAGTAATATTTATAAGGTCTGGCGTTAATAATAAAGTAATATTTATAAGGTCTGGCGTTAATAATAAAGTAATATTTATAAGGTCTGGCGTTAATAATAAAGTAATATTGATAAGGACTGGCGTTAATAATAAAGTAATATTTATAAGGTCTGGCGTTAATAATAACAAAGTAATATTGATAAGGACTGACGTTAATAATAAAGTAATATTTATAAGGTCTGGCGTTAATAATAACAAAGTAATATTGATAAGGACTGACGTTAATAATAACAACGTAATATTGATAAGGACTGGCGTTAATAATAACAAAGTAACATTGATAAGGACTGGCGTTAATAATAAAGTAATATTTATAAGGTCTGGCGTTAATAATAACAAAGTAATATTGATAAGGACTGGCGTTAATAATAACAACGTAATATTGATAAGGAGTGGCATTAATAATAACAAAGTAATATTTATAAGGTCTGGCGTTAATAATAACAAAGTAATATTGATAAGGACTGGCGTTAATAATAACAAAGTAACATTGATAAGGACTGGCGTTAATAATAAAGTAATATTGATAAGGACTGGCGTTAATAATAACAAAGTAATATTGATAAGGACTGGCGTTAATAATAACAAAGTAATATTGATAAGGACTGGCGTTAATAATAACAAAGTAATATTGATAAGGACTGGCGTTAATAATAATAAAGTAATATTGATAAGGACTGGTGTTAATAATAAAGTAATATTTATAAGGTCTGGCGTTAATAATAACAAAGTAATATTGATAAGGACTGACGTTAATAATAACAACATAATATTGATAAGGACTGGCGTTAATAATAACAAAGTAATATTGATAAGGACTGGCGTTAATAATAACAAAGTAATATTGATAAGGACTGGCGTTAATAATAATAAAGTAATATTGATAAGGACTGGTGTTAATAATAAAGTAATATTTATAAGGTCTGGCGTTAATAATAACAAAGTAATATTGATAAGGAGTGGCGTTAATAATAACAACGTAATATTGATAAGGACTGGCGTTAATAATAACAACGTAATATTGATAAGGACTGGCGTTAATAATAACAAAGTAATATTGATAAGGAGTAGTGTTCCAATAAACTATGATAAATGTTATCAACAGGAAGTCAGAAGTCTCCACCTGCTCAGCTGTGGAAAATGCACCTGATTGGCAGACCTGGGTCCCACCTCAACCTGCGAGGTAACGATCCCCAGGTCCCTTGTTACCTATCGCCAGGAGCTCCGCTACCCATGATGCAACAGGTGTGAATATGACCAATCAGAAGGTCCAGGCAGATTGGTGCCAGCGGGGAAGGCTCTGCCAGGCCTAGTACAGACTGTGCCACTATTTTTATAGAGGTGGGGAGGAGGGGAGGGGGTGGAGTATAGGCTGTGTCACTATGTCCGTAGCTGGGGGGGGAAGGGGGGAGTGCAGGCTGTGCCACTATGTCCATAGCTGGGAACGGGGGGGAGAAGGGAAGAGGGAAGTGCAGGCTGCGCCATTATTTCCATAGCTGGGGGAGTGCAGGCTGTGCCACTATGTGCATAGCTGGGGGAGAGTACAGGATGTGCCACTATTTCCATAGCTGGTGGGGGATGTGGGAGTGCAGGCTGTGCCACTATGTCCATAGCTGGGGGAGGAGTACAGGCTGTGCCACTATTTCCCTAGCTGGGGGGGTAGTGCAGGCTGTGCCACCATGTCCATAGCTGGGGGAGGAGTACAGGCTGTGCCACTATTTCCAAATTTTTTGGGGGGGGGTTACAGGCTGAGCCACTATTTCCATAACTGGGGGTGGAGTACAGACTCTGCCACTATGTCCATAGCTGGGGGGAGGGGGGGTTACAGGTTGTGCCACTATGTCCATAGCTGGGGTGGAGTACAGGGTGTTCCACTATTTCCATAGCTGGGGGGGGATGCAGGCTGTGCCACTATGTCCATAGCTGGGGGAGGAGTACAGGCTGTGCCACTATTTCCAAATTTTTTTGGGGGAGTACAGGCTGAGCCACTATTTCCATAACTGGGGGTGGAGTACAGACTCTGCCACTATGTCCATAGCTGGGGGGGGGTTTACAGGTTGTGCCACTATGTCGATAGCTGGGGGTGGGGAGTACAGGCTGTGCCACTATGTCAATAGCTGGGGTGGAGTACAGGCTGTGCCACTATGTCCATAGCTGGGGAGGAGTACAGGCTGTGCCACTATTTTCAAATTTTTTGGGGGAGTACAGACTGAGCCACAATTTTTATAACTGGGGGTGGAGTACAGACTCTGCCACTATGTCCATAGCTGGGGGTGGGGTTACAGGTTGTGCCACTATGTCCATAGCTGGGGGGGGGAGTACAGGCTGTGCCACTATGTCCATAGCTGGTGTGGAGTACAGGCTGTGCCACTATGTCCATAGCTGGGGGGAGGGGGGAGTACAGGCTGTGCCACTATGTCCATAGCTGGGGGAGGGAGTGGAGTACAGACTCTGCCACTATGTCCATAGCTGGGAACGGGGGGGAGAGGGGAAGAGGGAAGTGCAGGCTGCACCATTATTTCCATAGCTGGGGGAGAGTACATGATGTGCCACTATTTCCCTAGCTGGGGGGGAGTGCAGGCTGTGCCACTATTTCCAAATTCTGGGGGAGTACAGGCTGAGCCACTATTTCCATAACTGGGGGTGGAGTACAGGCTGTGCCACTATGTCCATAGCTGGGGGAGGGGAGTACAGGCTGTGCCACTATGTCCATAGCTGGAGGAGGGAGTGGAGTACAGACTCTGCCACTATGTCCGTATCTGGGAACGGGGGAGAGGGGAAGAGGGAAGTGCAGGCTGCACCATTATTTCCATAGCTGGGGGAGAGTACAGGATGTGCCACTATTTCCCTAGCTGGAGGGGGAGTACAGGCTGTGCCACTATGTCCATAGTTGGGGGAGGAGTACAGGCTGTGCCACTATTTCCAAATTCTGGGGGGGAGTACAGGCTGTGCCACTATTTCCCTAGCTGGGGGAGGGGGGGGAGTGCAGGCTGTGCCACTATGTCCATAGTTGGGGGAGGAGTACAGGCTGTGCCACTATTTCCAAATTCTGGGGGGGAGTTCAGGCTGTGCCACTATGTCCATAGCTGGGGTGGAGTACAGGCTGTGCCACTATGTCCATAGCTGGGGTGGAGTACAGGCTGTGCCACTATGTCCATAGTTGGGGGAGGAGTACAGGCTGTGCCACTATGTCCATAGCTGGGGGAGGGGCGGTTACAGGTTGTGCCACTATGTCCATAGCTGGGGGGAGTACAGGCTGTGCCACTATGTCCATAGCTGGGGTGGAGTACAGGCTGTGCCACTATGTCCATAGCTGGGGGTGGAGTACTGACTCTGCCACTATGTCCATAGCTGGGGGGTTACAGGTTGTGCCACTATGTCCATAGCTGCGGGGAGTACAGGCTGTGCCACTATAGGTGGGGGGGGGAGGAGTGGAGTGCAGGCTGTGCCATTATTTCCATAGCTGGGGGGGAGTGGAGTGCAGGCTGTTCCATTATGTCCATAGCGTGGGGGAGGTGGGGTGTACAGACTGTGACACTATGTCCATAGCGTGGGGGGGTGGTGAGTACAAGCTGTGCCACTATAGGTGGGGGAGGAGTGGAGTGCAGGCTGTGCCATTAATTCCATAGCTGGAGGGGGGAGGTGGTGAGTACAGACTGTGCCACTATGCTGGGGGGAGTACAGACTGTGCCACTATGTCCTTAGCTGGGGGTGGGGGCGGAGTACAGGCTGTGCCATTTTGTCCAAAGCTGTGGTAGGGGGGAGGGGGGTAGTTGAGTACTGACTGTGCCACTATTATATCCATACCTGGCGGGGGTGTAAACTCGGTAACTACGGGTCCCAGGTTCAAGCCCGGAGACAGATGAAACCTTAGAGCCCCCGATGCGGCGCCGCTATATAAAGTGTTCTGGGAAGCAGGGAGGCGGCAGGGGCGGCCTCAGCTGTCACATGCGCCGCATAATTCCTCCTCATGCCTGAGAGATGGAAAAAAGGGTGTCAGTCAATGATTTATAAAAGACACGATTTCATCTTTAAATTGAGCCCTTTCCAGCCCCCGGGGAGGCTGCTTACACCAGGTGGGCAGCGCCGTAGGGTGGAGAGGGGTGGTATAGGGTGGTGGGATTTCTTCCCCTTCCACCAGCTACCCCTGCTTGAGGGGCATTTAAGGTGATCATAGTCCGTTGCCTTATGGCACCATCAAAATGGGGCGGCAGATTTCAAAGCCAAGCCTTAGAAATGACCCTTTTGCTTGGGCTGAGAGTACCTGAGAAGTAACTGCTATGGTGCCCCAGGCTCCAGAGCTGCTGAAGCTCCTGCCCCATGATGTAGCGCGCGGACTGCTTTGTACCCCCTGCAGTTTCACAGACTTGCCAAGTGGTCCCATGAGTACTTTTATTCAATCCTTAATTTGGGGGGATTTTGTATACTGGGTGTGTCAGGGCCGGTGCTTGGGACTACAAGTCCCAGCATGCAATGTGCAATTGGTTGAACATACAGGACTGGAATAGTAGGCTCCTGCTGGCATAGAGACAGCTGGAAACTATAAGGCAGCTGCAGAATGAGACTCTAAAAGTAATTTTTTTCACTCTTATAGAAACTCAGAGAATGTCCATGAGGGTGTCAGGGCGCTGTACAGAGACGTAGCTGCGCATAAAGAGTTAACAGATTCCGTACAATATATATTTGTCAATAGAGGTGTGTCCGTGGGTAGAAGGACGGCTGCCCCAGTCCCAAAAGCCCACTCGCAGTAAGTATATTATCAGCAGTACTTACCTTCTCCAAGGTGGGAGTCCCACGCCTCCAGCGGGAGCGCTCCGCCTCCTCCTCGCCTCTCTTTTCTGTACAGAGACCTCTGCAAACACAGGTGTACGTTTTAATAGTAAATGTGGCAGAAGGAAGGGGGTGGTGGGGACCTTGGGAATAATTACTAATAAACAAGCGGGCTTTAGGGAAATCAAAGCGGAGTTTAGGGGGGCCCTCTAATGCAGAACACACCCCCACAAATGAGGTGGACAAATGTAATCAGAAAAAAACATTTAAATCAGCGACAGCAGGTCAGCTGAGGGAACCGCTTAAATGTACTCGAGCGAGCATCACACATGGCTGACCCAGGGCCGGATTAAACCCTGTGGAGGCCCCGAGGCAGGCGAAATCTCGCCCTCCCCCCTCCCAAATTATCTCCTAATACGTTTTTGATTTTACCAACCAACAATTTTAATAAACCAATTTTATTACACAAAACAAAACATTAAAAATTCTTAAAGATATTAAACAAAATCATTATTTTTTAATTTTAATAAACTAACACAATTTTAAATATTCACTTTCCTCAATTTGTTTGTGGTGAAATCTTTGAGGATAACTTGGGAGTCTGCCTTTTGCAAGACGTCCTATTCAGTGGCCATAATGGCAAGTGAGTTCAGTCAATCTTGTGTAACTGAAGATCGAGGTGACCATCACTAGTGGACATTGCACGTACGTAGTTTGCACCAGATTTTTTTTACAAACTGACAGCTGCCAGAAAATGAGCTTCTAAGAGGCAAACTGTTATGTGAATCTGATGCAGTGTCACTGGTTTATGTACTTTAAGGAGGATATTCTCAAGAACATGCAATAAACATCGCCAAAATAGGCTAACGCAATTTCTCATATCGCCGTCCATCGCGGGAAAATAACTCTGTCAACGTCGTATTCTCAACATGGCGGTAACATGCGATAGTTTCCCGATAACGCCTCAAATGTCCGCGATACAACTAACGCAACGGAGATAAAAAAGGAAACCCGAACGTGAAAAAAGTTGCGATGGGCCCAACCGCGATAGAAAAATTGGCGACAAGCAGCGCCAGGCTTGCAATTCCCACGTCAGGCGGGAAAAATCACCATAAGAGCAGCAAAATAAAAAAAGAAAAAACATAACAACTGCGAAGCACAATGGAGGTAACCGGAGCAAGTACAGAGGACAACCCAAACCCCACAAGCCCCACGGAGGACCAGCCTGTGACCTCGGGGTCAGGGAAGGGCAAGGAGAAGAAGAAGAGGAAGACGCGGTTCAGTCCGCAGGAAAACAGGATCCTGATTACGGAGGTGATAGAACACCATCAACAACTGTTCGTCACCTCCACTGTGTCATTGGCAACAAAAAATGGAACATTGCAGTCCATCCTGGACAAGGTGTATGCAGTCGGAGTGCTGAGGAGGACAATGGAAGAGCTCAAGAGGCGCTGGAATGATGTGAAGCACAAAACCAAGCTGAAACTCGCAGACAACCGCAAAGCAGCAATGCAGACTGGGGGTGGGAGCCCTGCGCCACAGGAGGAGCTGGATGAGATGGAGGAAATGGTGTCCACAGTCATCAATGTGGAGACGGTAGCAGGAGTCGGGGGACCAGACACTGCTCAACATGACCTGACACAACAGCAAGAGGGTGAGTAACCACCAGGGACTGGGGGACGGGGGGAGATGGGCACAATGGCACACATGCACAATTAAGTACAGCACAGTGCACACCCACAATGACTGGATCATGTCCCTGATCCCCTTGGCACACTGCAGCACACCTAGAAACAGAAAGTAGGCCCCCGTCGACTATGTGCCCAGAGGGGGCCCTTCCCACACATCACCAATCTCACAACCAACCCATGCACATATGCTGAACCCAGCAAAGCTGCGGATCCGTGAGCCACACTGACAATGCAAGTGACACTGCATGACGATGAGCATGTCTGCAGGCCACTCATCATGACATGTTGCACGCCACGACGCCGAGGTGGCTGAGTGTGGTCCACATCCGGATAGGAGCAGGTCACACACTGACACATCCACGTGCACAAACAACACCTGACGGCAACAAGACTTCTGCGGACAAACCAAGCCCAAGAGTCCCAACTCCCACCAAGAGCCCAATTTAGCCAAGTCTGCAACATCTCAGCACTGTATGAGCACAGAAGTCAAAGGCACACCGCCTGAAAGGGATAAGGGTCAGCAAAGTCTGAGCTGCAGGGGCGACTGTCCCAATGCAGCACAGACACAAGAATCAGAGCACATCAACATTGACAACAATGTGGTACAAACTGCAACACTTTCACAACAGAACAGAGGACACAACTGCTGCCGCTTGTGTGTACAAACTGGCCAATCACATTTGGCATAGCAGGAAACTGTGACATGATAATGGACAAGTACAACCCCACATCCCTGATGGTGCACAAATGTCCACTGTCCCGCTTCAAATAGGCAGCTCCTCCTAAACAGTCACAATGTACATTGTCATGCAGTCTGTTTGGAAACTTGGCCAATGCGTGAACATACATGGAACACACAGTTAAACTGCATCTCCCATTTACATTGCAGAGGGAGAAGCATCACCTCCTGCAGAGCAGACCGAACACCTCCTCACTGATGACGAAGAGGCACCTTCGACACCGACGCCCTCCAAGAGCTCATGGACCGCTTCCGCACCCCACCCCCAGGAGCAGGGCAGCCCAGCTGCATCGAGGAGACCCCACCCCCTGCACAGACCACACAGCAGGAAGCACCCACCACCCCGGCTGTCTCCCAGGATCCCCACGACCAACACATGGCATTTCAACGCCGTGTGTTGGAGGGCCAGAAGGAGATGGCTGAGCAGGTGCGGGTGGGGTTCGAACTCATGGCAGCCAAACTAGATGCCATCCATGGGTGTCTACGTCCCATCAGGGACCACTTACAGTCCCTAACGGACACCCACAGTCCGCTCCATGGTCTCCAACGAGCCATGGCTGACATCGCTGGAGTCCTGACTCGGAGACAAGAACACCTGTCTAGTCAGAGTGGCTCCAGCGATCTCAGCCGGGAGTTGGGACACATGCGGAGGCTCATGGAGGACACAGTGCGGATGGAGGCGGAAAGGATGGCTGCCACGGCTGCACATCAGCGAGATGTAGCTGGGATCTTCCATGCCCTGCAGATCCACATCATGGCATTGCTGCCACAAGGCCTGGCACAGATGAATGCTGCTGCTCCTACACCATCCACATCTCCGCCCCCTGATGTGTCAGTGCCCCACAGTGCGGCAGACATTCAACCTCCGGCACCTGATGTGTCAGTGCCACACAGTGCTGCAGCCGAAGCACCACCACCCACAGGTGAGGCACATCACACATCAGAGGACGATGATGTGGATGAGACTGCCGTTGTGGTAATGAGGAAGAGGTAGCATTCATCTCTGCCATATGGCCTGTTTCAGCTTGGTTTGGCCCTTTGCATCATCACCTTCCACTGTCCCCCGATACACTCTGCGGCACTCACCTTGGACCTCGACATGGACTCCCATATTCTGTTTGGTTACCAATGACACAGCAATCAGACTGCGGACTGAACTCTTCCTCTTCCGATGAATTTGTCCTTCCCTAATGGACTCTGGCTGGCCTTCCACGGGGCAACAATGTCAAGTGGGGTGTGCATGGCCCTGTACTGCTCCAGCTGCAAAACTCCACTGAATGTGAATAAAACATTAAAATTCACACAGATGTGTCATGTCTATGATCCTTCAAGTATGACAGTATGGATGAATGTAGGGTCACGTCCATTTTGCACATGTTGTGGGACTTGGGTCACAGGGTGCAACATTGCCGATTGCGGTCCGGGTGGCGCAGACACTACAACGGAGACACAGGCATTGGTTACTTCCTTGTCCAGGCCAGAACTGAACCACGCCCAGAGCCCCGGGCTCATTGTTCACACCCCTACGCTGGACTGGCATACGCCAGCCCAGCCCACTCTGCTTACGCTCACAGGGGGTGACGACACAGCTACATGTCCCAGGTCTTCCCTGTAGTTATCTGCTGGTCACTGGTCTAGTTGTCAGCATGCCACAGCCACTCCCTGAGGGCTGGTTTACACCCACACCACACCCATCCAGCACAGGCGTCACGGGACTTGTGACCCTGCCAATAAAAGGGGCCCACCACAGCACATCCCCCACTGCCGGAGGTGATATGATGGCGTCCGCATCCACGGAACTCAATCATAAAGGGTCCGTGACTTGCGTTGCACAGAGTTAGTGGCACCCAATAGCCTGCGTCCGGCACGGGCCTACCGCCACGTGGCGATGACTTGCGTTGCACTGAGTTAGTGGCACCCGATGGCCTGCGTCCGTCACGGGCCTACCGCCACGGGGCAATGACTTGCGGTGCACAGAGTTAGGCCCACCTGAAGAGCTGAGCGGGTGTGCAGCCTGCAATGATGCGTTGGCCTCGATACGGCGTCCAGCAAATCAGGACTCGATTTGAATTGTGAGCCCTGCTGGACCGCAGTGTACGCGCAGGCAGCAGTCAGCACACACATGACTCCGTGGTGCGGTGCCGCAGGGTGCGCTGGGGGCCTCTGGTGCGGAATCCAGCGATCGGCTGAGGAGGTTGCACCGGCACGTGGAGGGCCCTCTTGGAGACACGCCGGTGGCGGCAGGTGAGCATTGAGGCCTGGGTGCGCAGGGGCGGGCAGTCATCACTGGGCGGTGGACCGGTCTGGGGACCAGGGCTGGGGTGCAGCAGGCGCACAGGATCGCGCAGGCGCCACCGGTCATGGCGGCGGCCTCATGGCTGGGTGGGGGGCGCCGCCCTGGCAGACACGACCCTGCATGCGCTGACGAGATGTGCGCGGGTTGGCTTGGGACGTAGTCACCTCGTCTCCAGTGTGAATACGACCGTTGAATGTGGTCGGGCACGTGTGTGTAGGCCTATGGTCACGATATGGCGGACACAGAGACACACGCAGTAGTTACTGTGGTGGCCATCACGGAACTGGACCACGCCCAGGGCCCCGGGCTAATCATTCGTGACATAAGGCGGACAAGGCCGCTCCTCTCAGGCTTACAGGGGGGGGGACCACATGGCTACATGTCCAAGGTCTTCCACACTGCCTGGGGTAACCTGTTTGCGTCCACTGTCCACTACACTGCAAACACCAGCAGTAGATGTCCACATGGACATGTCTGTGCTCTGCATACTGCAGTATGTCCAGCACATCTCCGCCACACTTGGCATTGTGTCCTTTCTTATTGCTGGGTCACTTGCCTCCGCACATTCTTGGTTCCCACCTCTCCCCACATTCTGCAATTGTGTGGCAGAGGGGCTCTGCCTTTGTGGATGGTTTGTCTGCATGTCCGGCCCCTGTTACCACGGTTACTTGTGTTGTCGTGTCCGGTAGTTGGGCATGTTGGTTGGCATGTTGTATGTGATTTTGTTACGTGTGCTCTCCCACAGTTGTGAGTTGTGTGATTGTGGAGTTGAGGTGTGTGGTGTGTTCAGTTAGTACTTACCAATGAGCAGTGCATTGCCATAGGTGCCATCCTGGAAGCGCTGGTTGATGATGGACTGTCGGAAGATGTATGTATCATGCACACTGCCTGCAAAGTTGGCAACGACATTGGTGAACTGTCCCCAGTGGTCCACTATTGCCTGCACATTGATGGAATGCTTGTGCTTTCTGTAGCGGTAATTGTGTGCAGGGTGGGCAGGGGGCACCAGTGGTACATGTGTACAGTCAATTGCCCCCTACACGTGCGGTAAGGCAGCTATGGCGTAATTCCCTTGCATGGTCTCCAGCTGTTCATGCACAGCGTGGGGGAAGTGGAGGTGCAGGGGTATCAAGATGATACAAACCGTGATGTTTACAGGTATGATGAATCCTGCATGATGAGACCGTAACAGTTGTTTGTGTGGTCGTAACCTTCCTTTTCTTTCCTGCGGAGGTTACGAGCACATGGACTTCTGTTACAGTATAGTTGGACTGGACTCATCATACCTATATGCATTCCGGTTTGTCCAAGTGCAATACACTGTACCAGATTATGTTTGTGAATATGAGGACGCTTGACCATTGTCACCATTTCTCCAACAGGTTCCTGTCTACTGATTTCGGGATATGGAATGGTATTGGGGAGTTTCCGCAGCATTTGCAGTTTATTGGATCCACACGTTGCCCTGGTGAAGTTCCCCGTTGGGAATGGAACGCGTTGGCTGAGCTTTTCGTCTTGTTGTTTATGTATTTGTAATAAAGTTCTGTTTTTCCGCTACCGTTGACTACTGGACTTCATGACCTGGGGAGGAGGGTCCGGGGGGTGGTTGCGGTGGGTGTTGTGGCCCTCTTGGGTCACCAGGCTGCATGATCGTTGTCTCCATGGCATCTGTTGGTCTTCAGATGTGGCTCTAGGCTGGGCTCCCTTTCATACTGCAGGTTGTCGTCCTGCTTAACACCAGTAGAAGGCAGGTGTTGAATCCCTGCTGCTAACGCACCTTATCGCCTGTTTTCGGATCGCATCGCTGATCTGGCTGGTCGTTGAGAATATTGCGAAGTGGTGTTTTCGTGTGGTTTTGCACGGGAACGCCTACTCTGCAAATCATTAGCGTTAGTTGTCGCTCTCATCCATGGCGATGTGTTTTGCGGCAGCTATCGCAGGTAAACTGGCAATGTCGTCAGTTTGCACCAGCTTGTGAATAGGGGGATAAGTCTATCGCCACTTTTGCGGCGCTAAAGTGCTGATAAATCGGCGATGGCTCCTTGAGAATATGCCCCTAAGTTGTTAATGGGTACATTACACCTTGTTTTTTTAAAAACATATTTTATTGCATTTTCAGTTGGCATATGATATAACACACACATCAGAGCGGCATTGCATAATTAATTGGTACATTTATTCTCACAACATTGTGTAAGATGCACACCATGCATGTTGCGATATCTTTGATATCATACCCGAAGAGGGTACCAACAAAATAGAGGTTCAACAATCCCAAAACGCCCCCCCCCAAACCCCTACACCTCCCAAGAACTGTGGGTGTTCATGCTGTAGGTAGAGTTATAATGGGTACATTACATTAATACAGGATTTTCTCTATAGAGTCTTTAATGTAAAGTTTCCGTTTCTTTGAGTTGACTCATTTTTTTCTATCTTTTGGAAACAATATTTAAGAAAGGTTGATTGTAATTTACTTTCAAGATCAAATCAATATTATTTTGATCCGTTGTTGCTGGCCCCTAAAAGGAGTGCAGCCGACCACTGCTCTTGCAACGCGCTCACAATAATAAAAGCAGGGACTAACACTAATCCTAACAATATATATATATATATATATATTATCTACTGGCGGTCGCCAGTAGATAGTTATAGTTAAAACCTATTATCCATAGGAAATCCACGACATTCTATTTGAAATAACGTTGGCGCCGGTTGACGAATCTTCGCGAAAGTTTCCAACTTGTTGGGGCGCTCCGGTCCGCTCATATCCTGAAAGTCTCGGGGTCATACGTCAAGCGGGGCCGAGAAAAAGGGGGTCCCAAACGCGTTTTCCCCATTCATTTTTCCATAGGAACCTTTAGTCGCAGCTACAGCCCGAACTGCTGAACGGAATTACACCAAATTTGGCAAAGATGTAGCCCTTGGTTCAGTGTCGTGCCTTTTGCTTAAATGGTGTAAATCCGTTCAGTAGTTCCTGAGAAAATCAAAAGTAAAGTCACATATATATCTGGGCGGAGCCTAACCACCCATGTCATCGTGAGATCTGATTGGCTGTCAGCACTTCATCCTGGAATTGCTGGCAGCCATCTTGGGACCAATATAAATGATAGTACCTCATTGAAATGCATTGTAGTGAATAGAAGATTTTGAGGGTCACCAAAAGGAGAACTATAAAGGGTGATAACAGGCTTTAGTTACATTAGAATGTATTTGTTGATGGTACCATACTAATTTTAGGAATTGTGGTGTATTCTAAGGTTATTTTACCATGTGAAAAACCTTCTGCTGGGATATCATGAATCATGTTTGAGAGAACACTATTTTCTCATGCTTGTCCCGTGGAGGTTTGGAAGGTGCTCCAGAAGCTAAAATGAGAGCATATTTTCTGTAAATTCACATTATCTTTCTCACTCATGTGAGAATGAAGTCTGACATTCTCAGTAAAACATGTACATCCAACAAGGGCAGAGACTGTCAGTTGATTCCTTTGTGTTCTACTGCAGCTTCCCAGAGTGTTCTAAAGAACAACTAGAGTGCTAACAGCCTTACTTATGACAAAAGTATGGCACACCTGAAGCCATCTTGATTGGAATAAACTGGTAACACTTAAACAATTTAATTTAAAAAGGAACAAAATGATGGGGTTCATTTTGTCATAGAAATTATGGTTAGTGCTGTAGAAAGAAAAATTAGGACATGTTTCAAGTGTGATCTCAAATATCTTCCTGTTATATTTCAACAGGAGCAGCCTGCCAGTTGATGCCTTTGTGTTCTACTGCAGCTTCCCAGAGTGTTCTAAAGAACAACTAGAGTGCTAACAGCCTTACTTATGACAAAAGTATGGCACACCTGAAGCCATCTTGATTGGAATAAACTGGTAACACTTAAACAATTTAATTTAAAAAGGAACAAAATGATGGGGTTCATTTTGTCATAGAAATTATGGTTAGTGCTGTAGAAAGAAAAATTAGGACATGTTTCAAGTGTGATCTCAAATATCTTCCTGTTATATTTCAACAGGAGCAGCCTGCCATTTGATGCCTTTGTGTTCTACTGCAGCTTCCCAGAGTGTTCTAAAGAACAACTAGAGCGCTAACAGTCTTACTTATGACAAACGTATGGCACACCTGAAGCCATCTTGATTGGAATAAACTGGTAACACTTAAAACATTTAATTTAAAAAGGAACAAAATGATGGGGTTCATTTTGTCATAGAAATTATGGTTAGTGCTGTAGAAAGAAAAATTAGGACATATTTCAAGGGTGATCTCAAATATCTTCCTGTTATATTTCAACAGGAGCAGCCTGCCAGTTGATGACTTTGTGTTCTACTGCAGCTTCCCAGAGTGTTCTAAAGAACAACTGGAGCGCTAACAGCCTTACTTATGACAAAAGTATGGCACACCTGAAGCCATCTCGATTGGAATAAACTGGTAACACTTAAAACATTTAATTTAAAAAGGAACAAAATGAGGGGTTCATTTTTAAATAGAAATTATGGTTAGTGCTGTAGAAAGAAAAATTAGGGCATGTTTTAAGTGAGATCTCAAATCCTCTTCTATTTCATTAGAAAATTCTGACATGCAGACTGAAACAATCACTTTCAATACCAGCAGCAGACTACCAGTTAACTCCCTGGTGAGCAGTAGCTTTACTCCAGTGATCTAATGAGCAACTAGAGTGCTAACATTCTGAATTTATGGCAGATGTGAGACACATCTGAATGCCTTCTTGATGGAATCAAAGTAAAAAACTGAAAGCATTTCCTACTGAGGAGACTGCAGTAAATGAGGAAATTAGGAAACTTCATAACAAAGAAGTCTTCCAAGATGGCCACCAGTGAAAAAAGAGCCCAAATGTAGCACAAATATTACCCAGATGTAGCCCACATATAGCCCAATGACAAAAGTGTGCAAAACACTTTTTATTTTTAGTTTTTTTGCAGTTTTATGTAGTGCAGACTGGTCAGGTATTGGAGCATTGCATCTTAAAACATGACCCCCTACACTACAAAAACACCACTGCACTACCTTAAACCCTAAAACACTACCCCCAGAACGACCCCTACACTACACAAGCACCACTGCACTATCCTAAACCCTAAAACACTACCCCCAGCACGACCCCCTACACTACACAAGCACAACTGCACTATCCTAAACCCTAAAACACTACCCCCAGCACGACCCCCTACACTACCCAAACACCACTGCACTAACCTAAATCCTAAAACACTACCACCAGCACGACCCCCTACACTACCCAAACACCACTGCACTACCCTAAAACATGACCCCCTACATTACACAAACACCACTGCACTACCCTAAACCCTAAAACACTACCCCCAGCACGACCCCCTACACTATACAAGCACCACTGCACTACCCTAAACCCTAAAACACTACCCCCAGCACAACCCCTACACTACAAAAACACCACTGCACTACCCTAAACCCTAAAACACTACCCCCAGCACGACCCCCTACACTACCCAAACACCACTGCACTACCCTAAAACATGACCCCCTACACTACACAAACACCACTGCACTACCCTAAACCCTAAAACACTACCCCCAGCACGACCCCCTACACTACACAAGCACCACTGCACTACCCTAAACCCTAAAACACTACCCCCAGCACGACCCCTACACTGCCCGAACACCACTGCACTGCCCTAAACCCTGAAACACCAGCCCCTGCATGACCCCCTACACTGCCCGAACACCACTGCACTGCCCTAAACCCTACAACACCACCCCTAGCACGACCCCTACACTGCCCGAACACCACTGCACTGCCCTAAACCCTGAAACACCACCCCCTTCACGACCCCCTACACTGCCCGAACACCACTGCACTGCCCTAAATCCTGAAACACCAGCCCCAGCACAACCCCCTACACTGCACGAACACCACTGCACCACCCTAAACCCTGAAACACTACCCCCAGCAAGACCCCCTACACTGCCGTAACACCACTGCACTGCCCTAAACCCTGAAACACCAGCCCCAGCAAGACCCCTTACACTGCCCGAACACCACTGCCATAAACCCTGAAACACCACGCCCAGCAAGACCCCCTACACTGCCCGAACACCACTGCACTGCCCTAAACCCTGAAACACCACCCCCAGCACGACCCCCTACACTGCCCGAACACCACTGCTCTGCCCAAAACCCTGAAACACCAGCCCCAGCACGACCCCCTACACTGCCCGAACACCACTGCACTGCCCTAAACCCTGAAACACCAGCCCCAGCACGACCCCCTACACTGCCCGAACACCACTGCACTGCCCTAAACCCTGAAACACCACCCCCAGCACGACCCCTACACTGCCCGAACACCCCTGCACTGCCCTAAACCCTGAAACACCAGCCCCAGCACAACCCCGTACACTGCCTGCACACCACTGCACTGCCCTAAACCCTGAAAAACCAGCCCCAGCACAACCCCGTACACTGCCCGAACACCACTGCACTGCCCTAAACCCTGAAACATCACCCCCAGCAAGACCCCTACACTGCCCGAACACCACTGACCTAAACCCTGAAACACCACCCCCAGCACGACCCCCTACACTGCCCGAACACCACTGCACTGCCCTAAACCCTGAAACACTACCCCCAGCATGACCCCCTACACTGCCCGAACACCACTGCTCTGCCCAAAACCCTGAAACACCAGCCCCAGCACGACCCCTACACTGCCCGAACACCACTGCACTGCCCTAAACCTTGAAACACCAGCCCCTGCACGACCCCCTACACAGCCCGAATACCACTGCACTACCCTAAACCCTGAAACATCACCCCCAGCATGACCCCCTACACTGCCCGAGCACCACTGCACTGCCCTAAACCCTGAAACACCAGCCCCAGCACGACCCCCTATACTGCCCGAACACCACTGCACTGCCCTAAACCCTGAAACACCAGCCCCAGCACGACCGCCTACACTGCCCGAACACCACTGCACTACCCTGAAACACCAGCCCCAGCACGACCCCCTACACTGCCCGAACACCACTGCACTACCCTAAACCGTGAAACACCAGCCTCAGCACAACCCCCTACACTGCCTGAACACCACTGCACTGCCCTGAACCCTGAAACACCAGCCCCAGCACAAGACCCTACACTGCCCGAACACCAATGCACTGCCCTAAACCCTGAAACAACACCCCGTGCAGGACCCCTACACTGCCCGAACACCACTGCACTGCCCTAAACCCTGAAACACCACCCCCAGCGTGACCCCCTACACTGCCCGAACACCACTGCACTGCCCTAAACCCTGAAACACCACCCCCTGCACAACCCCTACACTGCTTGAACACTACTGCACTGCCGTAAACCCAGAAACACCATCCCCAGCACGACCCCCTATACTGCACGAACACCACTGCACTGCCCTAAACCCTGAAACACTACCCCCAGCAAGACCCCCTACACTGCCCGAACACCACTGCACTGCCCTAAACCCTGAAACATCACCCCCAGCAAGACCCCTACACTGCCCGAACACCACTGCCCTAAACCCTGAAACACCACCCCCAGCAAGACCCCCTACACTGCCCGAACACCACTGCACTGCCCTAAACACTGAAACACCAGCCCCAGCACGACCCCCTACACTGCCCGAACACCACTGCAATGCCCTAAACCCTGAAACACCACCCCCTGCACGACCCCCTACACTGCCCGAACACCACTGTACTGCCCTAAACCCTGAAACCCCACCCCCAGCATGACCCCCTACACTGCCAGAACACCACTGCACTGCCCTAAACCCTGAAACACCACCCCCTGCACGACCCCCTACACTGCCCGAACACTACTGCACTGCCCTAAACCCTGAAACACCACCCCCAGCACGACCCCCTACACTGCACGAACACCACTGCACAGCCCTAAACCCTGAAACACTACCCCCAGCAAGACCCCTACACTGCCCGAACACCACTGCACTGCCCTAAACCCTGAAACATCACCCCCAGCAAGACCCCCTACACTGCCCGAACACCACTGCCCTAAACCCTGAAACACCACCCCCAGCAAGACCCCCTACACTGCCCGAACACCACTGCACTGCCCTAAACCCTGAAACACCACCCCCAGCAAGACCCCCTACACTGCCCGAACACCACTGCACTGCCCTAAACCCTGAAACACCAGCCCCAGCAAGACCCCCTACACTGCCCGAACACCACTGCACTGCCCTAAACCCTGAAACACCACCCCCAGCACGACCCCCTACACTGCCCGAACACCACTGCACTGCCCTAAACCCTGAAACATCACCCCCAGCAAGACCCCCTACACTGCCCGAACACCACTGCACTGCCCTAAACCCTGAAACACCACCCCCAGCAAGACCCCCTACAGTGCCCGAACACCACTGCACTGCCCTAAACCCTGAAACACCAGCCCCAGCATGACCCCCTACACTGCCCGAACACCACTGCACTGCCCTAAACCCTGAAACACCACCCCCAGCACGACCCCCTACACTGCCCGAACACCACTGCACTGCCCTAAACCCTGAAACATCACCCCCAGCACAACCCCCTACACTGCCTGAGCACCATTGCTCTGCCCTAAACCCTGAAACACTAGCCCCAGCACGATCCCCTACACTGCCCGAACACCACTGCACTGCCCTAAACCCTGAAACACCACCCCCAGCACGACCCCCTACACTGCCCGAACACCACTGCACTGCCCTAAACCCTGAAACACCAGCCCCAGCAAGAACCCCTACACTGCCCGAACACCACTGCATTGCCCTAGACTCTGAAACACCAGCCCCAGCAAGACCCCTACACTGCCCGAACACCACTGCACTGCCCTGAACCCTGAAACACCAGCCCCAGCACGACCCCCTACACTGCCCGAACACCACTGCACTGCCCTAAACCCTGAAACACCAGCCCCAGCACGACCCCCTACACTGCCCGAACACCACTGCACTGCCCTAAACCCTGAAACACCAGCCCCAGCACGACCCCCTACACTACCCAAAGACCACTGCACTACCCTAAACTCTAAAACAATACCCCCGCACGACTCCCTACACTACCCAAAGACCACTGCACTACCCTAAACCCTAAAAAACCTACCCCCAGCATGAACCCCTACACTACCCAAACACCACTGCACTACCCTAAACCATAAAACACTACCCCCAGCAGTACCCCCTACGCTACCCAAACACCACTGCACTACCCTAAACCCTAAAACACTACCCCCAGCAGTACCCCTACACTACCCAAACACCATTGCACTACCCTAAACCCTAAAACACTACCCCCAGCAGTATCCCCTACACTACCCAAACACCACTGCACTACCCTAAACCCTAAAACCCTAAAACACTAACCCCAGCACGACCCCCTACACTACCCAAACACAACTGTACTACCCTAAACCCTAAAACACTCCCCCAGCACGACTCCCTACACTACCCAAACACCACTGCACTACCCTAAACCCTAAATCTACCCCCAGCATGACCCCCTACACTACACAAACACCACTGCACTACCCTAAACCCTAAAACACTACCCCCAGCACGACCCTTTTCACTACCTAAACACAACTGCACAATTTGTTACAGGCGTTGCAAAGCAGGCCTGTGGTGCTTACTGGAAGTACCTGGTGGGCTAGTTGGGCCCCAGGGACTCTCAGGATTCAAGGTGACCTAATCCCCCAACTTAAAACGCGCCACGGGGTGCGTTTGCACAGTGGTGAAGGGAGGGCGGGGCCTCTGGTGACATGTGCGCAAACACGCCCTGTGGTGCGTTTTAAGTTGGGGAGTTAATTCCCTTTGAATCCTGGGGGCCAACTAGCCCACCAGGTACCTTCAGTAAGCACAACAGAGTTGTGTTGCAGAGAGGTGAAAAAAGGTGCGTGGCCTCGGAACGCCTCTCTGCAACTCAGCTCTGTGGTCATAACTGTAGGTACCTGGGGGGCTAGTTGGGCCCCAGGGACCCTCAGGATTCAAGGGGACTTAATCCCGCAACTTAAAACGCGCCACGAGGCGCGTTTGCACACATGTCACCTCAGGCCCCCTCCCTTCACCACTGTGCACTGGCTCTGGTTAGTCAGAGTCAGTTACCACCAGTACCCGTCTGAAAAAGTTGTGGGCACAGGATGATTTTGCAACAAGGCCTCTTTCTGCTCCTCTGTTGGTTCTTTCTGCACATCTTTTGCTTCTTTCTGTGCGTTTTTTCTTCTTTCTTCACATGTCCTACCTCTGTTGGCATAGTTAGAAACTAGCATTTAAAAAACCTTTGAAATTCACTTAAAAAACCATAGGTTTCAGGCACGTTATAGTTAGAAATTAGCATTTAAAAACCTTTGAATCACCCACTCACACATCTATGTATAGAGTCACACACACCCCACCCACACAAACACTCAGGCAGCCATACAGATACTCAGAGAACCAATCAATAACCCATATAGACACTCATGTAGCTATTCGCAAATCCATGCATCCACTTACACACCAACAAACAGACGGATACAGACATTCACACAGTTTAGTCACTAACCCATGCATTCAGTAAGATACGTTTAATCACTCACTTGTAGAGTCAGTCACTCACGTACTAAATCATCCATTCAGACACTTATACACCCACTCATTCTTCAATACGCCTTTCCCTATATATATTAAACATATTTAAACTTTACAGAAACACACAGTCACTGGATGATGTCATCAGTGATGTCATTTGAGATGTCATCAGTGATGTCATCAGTGATGTCACTGACCATGTCATGAGTGATGTAATATGTGACGTCATCAGCAGTGCATTGCGGGGGCGCGAGTTATAGTTAGCTGAACTAACTATAACAGGGGAATTTCACGGGTTTTGTACGAGTGCAATGTCCAACTAACTATAACTGTCCCTAAAACCTATGGTTTTTTCAGTGAATATATATATATATATATATATACATATATACAGATATCCATCAAAACACCAATCTTACACGTACATGCAACAGATTGCGCCGAGCCCAGTATCCAATTTACACGTGGTTTATTTCTTCAGTAAATAACAAACAAACGCCCGACGCGTTTCGGAACAGCCGTTCCTTTCTCACGGGTCAACTAGACATTTGATTTCACCCATTACATATAGTGCACCAAAAGTATAAACATAAACATAGGACTACTTGATAACTTTCAAATTCATGGTAAAAACGGCATCCATTTTGGAATGGTATTATACATGAATATACATGCACATTACTCAATGAAACAAATTTATCTATTGAGTATAACAGTTGCAAAAAGCAGAACAATGATAATACTTTTAGTTCGCTTGCATTATAAACACTGTAATCATATGTGAGAAGTTACAAATTGAGATCATCGTGTATTTGGTCAGCCAATTGCCGGTTTGGTTAATTTATGCCTGCAGTGGAGTGCGCATCCAAGCGAAAAGGAGAACTTTGTGGAAACATAAATATATATGTGTATATATTTTTTATATTCATACATTTAAAAAAAAACGACCAAAAAATAATATAATGTAAAACATATATATTTAATATTAGTAGTTTTATATATATATATATATATATATATATATATATATATATATATATATATATATATATATATATATATACATACACACGTTTTATGTTTGTATGTTTATATATGTATATCTTTATTTTTAATATTAAATGTTACTTAAATTTATGTAATAAACAATTTACCATAGGAAAACAGACATTTTAATACATAACTATAATATAATGTATATTTATTGAAAAACAATATTTTTGCCTTATGTTTAATAATATTTATGTATTTATGTCAACGATATTTTATACTTGATGTTTTTGTACTTACCTCGTTAAGTATAGAAAAACGATATTTGTGTCGTACGTACCTTTGTAAGTATAGGAAAACGATATTTGTGTCAGTGATATTTTTGACATGATATTTATGTGTCTCGGTATTTGTGTGGTCGATATTCGGTCACTGAATTCTCTTGCGTCAACATTGTCCTTTCTTGTCCATTTCTTATCTTTCCTCAAGCACTAGCTCTGATTCGACCATCTGTTGTCTCTGCTTGTCACTGTTATATTTTGGTGTGTTTCCGCATTTAACTATCGTCTTGCGTATAATTTCGAGTCTTCACTTCATCGCTGTAATCTCACCAACTATTACTGATCTCTGCTCGTTTGTTCCCATCTCATGGAACATTCTTGATCTCTACATGGTCACTAGCATCTTACTGACCATTTCTGGTCTCTTTCAATCACTAACATCTCATTGACCATGTCTATTTTCTGTTCCATCACTTTCATCTCCTGGACCATTCCTGGTCTCTGTTTCATCGCTGTTATCACACGGGCTGTTTCCAGCCTCTGCTCCATCACTATCATCTCATCAACCATTTCTTATTTCTGATGCTTCACTTTCATCTGATGGACTATTCGTGGTCTCTCTTTCAGCTGTAGTGTTGTATCAACAATTTCACAACAGTGGTCAATCATTGTTGTATCTGTTCGATTTCTAGTCACCACACCACTGCCTTTATTGTCCCCCCCCACTGTTCTTTGCTCCAACTCTGCCATCTTATGGACCATATCTTCATCCCAAATTACCAACATCCATTGACAAAGCCAACATATCTGGCCTTGGGATATGTGCAACATTTATCTATTTATTTACATTTTTGCTGACGTATGTAATAAGCAAAATGAAAGAAACTCGCACAATTTATAAAAAAATCAAAACATCAAAAAACAGAAGAGGACCAGCAGCCCAGACACACCTTCACTGGCATTTCAGGTGTTGGTGCTTGAGTGATTTCACGGTGTAAAGCGGCCGGTAGAGAAAGTGAGTTGGCCCATTGCTACGTGCTGTACGCTGTAGTGGGTGGAAGGAAAATGTGGCTGACACTTGAACAGACCAATGGATGAAGAGAGCTGACCGAGAGCCCTTGTATGCACAAATATGCATGAACTTTGATCATGATTTGTTTTTGGAAAGACAAGGCGGGTGGAAAAGGTAAACGTATCTCTACTCCAGACCTGAACAAGGTAACGTCTGCAGCCATCTCATCGAGTGTGGACAGTTCTCATCGGCAGCTCTCTGTCAAATCACTTACCACCAGATCATCCTCTAAAAGGAAGCAATACAGCTCTACATTCTAATTTTAAAGAATCCTCATGATATATAAGTGCCACTGAATTGGGGCTGGGTGAATTATTAAATTCTGATCCTGTGCTTACAGATGTTGCCCACCTCGGCTTTAAAAGCTATGGGCCATATGTATCAAGGCATTTTGAGGTCGCAAATGCTGCAAATCGCAAAAATACAGTGTTTGCGATCGCAAAATACCCTTTTACAATGTATAACTGAGTTTCGCATCGCAAAATAGGTATTCGCTAAAATTGCGAATACCTATTTTGCGAGTCCCACAATCTGCGAATAATCATTTGCGAATTTGCAAATACCGTAACGCAATTAGCGATTAACGCAAAAACCTATGTCGCAAATAGTGAATTCGCAAACCTATGTAACAAAAATTCGCAAATTGCGAATCTTCAAAATTCGCAATTTTGCACCTGATTTTTACCACCAACTCAAAGCAGGTGGTAACCAGGTGCAACCTATTTAAACAGGCCCACAATGCCACAGGGGACTTCCACAATGGCAGCGCTGTATGTGATAGCCAGGAGGATGCAGATTCAAGCAGCAGCACAGAGAAGGAGGCGACAGGAACGGGTCTTCAGAGTGCGCATCACTCTGTTTCAGCAGACAGAGGAAGAGATACTTGAGAAGTACAGGCTGGACTCAGGTACCATACTGGACTTGATTGCAGAGCTAAAACCTATGCTTGAACACCCTACCCGCAGGACCCAAACCATTCCACCACATGTGCAGGTCCTGTGTTCACTGCACTTACTGGCATCAGGGAGCTTCCAGGGGGTGATAGCAACAGCAGGAGGGGTCTCCCAGAGTTGCCTGTCACGCTTCTTCCATGCATTCTTGGATGCAATCTTACAGAGGCTACATCATCACATCACATTCCCTGCCACACAACAGGCATTGCAGCAAACCAAACTGGACTTCTACCAGATTGCCCAATTTCCCCATGTCATTGGTTGCATAGATGGTACCCATGTAGCCCTCTCACCCCCCTCAAACAATGAGTATGTATTCAGAAACCGCAAATCATTCCATTCACTCAACATACAGGTCATCTGCAACGCAAAATATATCATAACTGATATAGTGGCAAAATACCCTGGCAGTACACACGATTCCTTAATTTTTAGACACAGTGGGATATACACAGGTCTCACTGGGGGTGAATTTGGCGAGGGCTACCTGCTAGGTAAATGCATGTCAAGCACTCTTACATACAGTTAAGGGCTGAAGGGAGAGGACAGTGATTAACCGTATGTCTTTCATCCTGTAGGTGACAGTGCATATGCAGTCTGCGAATTCATCCTCACACCGTACCTCAATCCGACTAATCCAAGAGAACGAACATACAATCGCGCACACAAGTCAACGCACTGTGTAATTGAGCGGACATTTGGTATACTGAAGAGCAGCTTCCGCTGCCTGCATAAAAGTGGAGGAGCACTACAATGCAGCCCAGAGACCTGCTGCAAGATTGTGGCTACTTGTGCCATGCTGCACAACATTGCGACTAGAAAAGGGGATCACTGACAGAATATCGACACTCAGAATATCGAGCTACAAAAATATCGACGCAAGAATATCGATGTCCAGAATATCGAAGTCCTAGCTACATAATGGTAAGTACAAAAATATCGATAAAAAAATATCGTTGTTAAAAATATCGTTTTTTTTTAATGTATAAAAAATAGTGTCAAATAAAGTAAATAATACATATAATTTAAAAAACATAGTTAAAATTATTTAAAAATATTTAAAATTATAAGTAATACATATAATGTAAAAATCAATTAAACATATATATGTATAAAATATAATATATATACTTACTTAATAATATTTATAAATAATTATTTTAATAACTTATAATTTGTTAAAAAACATATTACAAATTATAAATACATATATATACACATACACCAATAATATAAATATAAAATAAAAAATATATATAACAAATTAAAATACCGCAATATTTTTAATCTTTTCTAAAATTAATTTTAAACTACATTAACTAAAACAGTAGAGAAAATATTGGATAGCGGAGGGGATAAAATTACTATTCCCACTCCAGAGAGTGCAACAGTAGGGAAAGTGTTGGATAGAGGAGGGGTAAAAATTACTATTCCCACTCTAGCGAGTGCAACAGTATGGAAAGTGTTGGCTAGCGTAGGAGTAAAAATTACTATTCCCACTCCAGTGAGTGCAACAGTAGGGAAAGTGTTGGATAGCGTAGGGGTAAAAATTATTATTCCCACTCCAAAGAGTGCAACAGTAGGGAAAGTGTTGGATAGCAGTGGGTTAAAATTAACATACTTATCAATTAAATAATTATTAAAATTAAATAACCAATTAATAATTCATTAATAATAAATTAATTATAAATACTAATAAATAAATATTAATAATGACTTTATTATAATTAAATTACTTCCCACCCTATTCCTCTATAAACCCACAGCCCGCTCCTAAAAAACACAATTAATATAATTATCAATTAATAAAAATGAATACCCAATTTTTTAATTAATTAATAATAAATTAATTATAAATACTAATAAATAAATATTAATAATTACTTTATTATAAGTAAATTATTTCCCACCCTATTCCCCTATAAACCCACAACCCACTCCTAAAAAAATAACACAATTAATACAATTATCTATTAATTAATTAATATTAATTAATAACCAATTCATAATTAATTAATTATAAATTAATTATAAATACTAATAAATAAATATTAATTATTACTTTATTATAATTAAATTACTTCCCACCCTATTCCCCTATAAGCCCTCAACCCGCTCCTAAAAAATAACACAATTTATATAATTATCTATTATTTAATTAATATTAATTAATAACCAATTAATAATTAATTAATAATAAATTAATTATAAATAATAATGAATACAAATTAATAATTACTTTTTATAATTAAATTACTTCCCACCCTAGTCCCCTATAAACCCACAACCCGCTACAGAACTAAAATACGCAAAAATGTATTTACATAAAAGTATTTACTGCTAAAAATTTAACACACACATTAAAAAAACAAAACACTTATACCAAAAAATTACATCACATACTTTTAACACACATACTAAAATACAGAACACTAATATAAACATCGATATTATTAACAACGATATTTTTACAAACGATATTACTGTCTTCAATATTTAAAAAACGATATTTCTTACCTTACTGTCGATATTCTGTACCACGATATTCTTGCTGTCGATATTCTTGACCTACGATATTTAAAACTCGATATTATGGTAGGTCGAATTTAAAAACTCGATATTCTGTCTGTGCACCAAGAAAAGGCATACCAGTTGAACTCACAGATACAGAATCAGGTGAGGATGAGGTACCAGGTCCACGTTGCAGACCAGCAGGTGGTGTAGGGGCAGCTGCGGGCCGACAGAGACGTCATGAAATAACACACAACTATTTCTAGGTGAGTAATGATGACACAATGCAAATAATGATTTGAGAATGACTGTGTTTTAATGTACCTTAGCGTCAGGTAAATTTTATTCACACAGCCTACAAACACACTTTATGTGTGGCACTTGCTGATGCAGATGTCATGTACACAGTGCATGAGTAATGGGTTTACAAATGTCCATATGCCATGGGTTACTTCACCCATTAGCATTCAGCTGTGGTAACTCAGTTCATTTCTTACGTGCACTTCCTGCAGTTGCACGCTCAGGGTGCTGACTGCTCTCCCTTGAGGCATCTGATGGTGTTCCCTGCCTCACACTACGCCGTCTGGGTTCTGAAATAGGTGGGGTGATGCTGCTTCGGCTGGAGCGCTCCTCACTGTCCCCTGCCCCCAGGAGACCTGTGCCACCTATGTTAGCTGTCTGCAGCTGGTCAACTGCATTGGTGACCTGCACCAAACCTTTGGCAACATCCTGGCTGCAGTGTGCCATTTCTACCTGCATGGTCACTGTGCGTCGTGACAGTACCGATGTGGCATTTGACAAATGGTTGACCGCCTTGCTAAATAGATCCAGACAGGTGAACAGACATTGTTTTCCCCTGCGCCTGGATGCATGGTCCCTTTTCATAGTGGCACATAGTTCTTTGATTGCTCCAGTCATTTCCCTAATGCTGTCTGCACAGGCCTTATGTCCCTCATCGACTTTGTGATTAAGCTCTCTGATGCCCTCCTTCATGTCTGTAAGGTTATGATTAACAGACACCAGCTGCCTGTGTATTGATCTCATGCTTTTGGCCTGCAGGCGCTGGACCTTCACCATTGTGTCTTCCAGGCCGGAAAAAACGGAAGGATCCTCTCCTGCGTCTGTGCTGGTTTGTGCCCTTGGCCTGCATCTCCTGCAACTCTCATCCCTATGGTGCATGGGGGGCTGATCATGTTCCTTCCGTGCACGCTCTATGGCTTCGGGTTCTCCCTCCAACACCGGGAGTGGAGGCACAATGTGACTGTGTCTCTGTGTCCTCTCCCCCTGCCTGGTCCTGTGTCTGTGCTGCCTCCTCCGCTTCGGTGTTGTCACCCTGTGTTTCAGGTTCAACTGTAAATACAAAAGCACTACTTATTGTGTGTTCTGCTTTCCATTGTTTACTGAGTAAATTTCTTTGCATTTTGGTTACCTAAGTGCTGTCTTACATTTTTGGCTTTACTATTTTGTGTCAGCTGCTGATACATTGCTGTGTGTCATTGCTCAACTGTGTTATGTGTGTGGCTACATCTCCCATGATGCATTGCTGGGTGGGCTGGAAAATGTGGAATGGGGTTGCATTGTTACTTCGTAATTGGGGCATTCCTGAGTGTGTCATTAAGTTGGTAATGTGTCAGGGCTAATTTAGCATGCTTCTTACCTTGTCTGGTGTTGGGCGTGTCGGAGCTATCGATATCTGCCACCCCGCTAATGCTTTCAGGCTGTAGGGTGGACTCCACCAACTCCTCAAGGGGTGTGGATTCAGGCTCTGTGGATGTACCCCCACCAGTTTCCTCGCCTCCGCAAGCCTGGTGGCAACCTTGTCCTTGGACCTTGAGCGCATGTCATACCAGCGCTTGCGTAGGTCACCAATGGAGCGCTGTGTTACACCTATGGCATTCACCTTCGCCTGTATGTCCAGCCAGATTTTGCGCTTTTGAGACTCAGGGACATGCAGGGATTTCTTGCCAAACAGCAACTCATGGTTCTTAACCATCTCCTCAATGAGTACCTCCTGCTCCTTCTCAATGAATTTGTATTTTCTTTTCCTCCCAGCTGCCTCCTTATCCTTCTCCTGTGGATCCATTGTGTATTGGTGGTGTTGTAGTTCAGAGTGGTATGCTTCTCCTCCCAGCCTCTGACACAGCCTCAGGCAATCAGGAACAGCATGGGCAGTCACACTTCCTGGGTGTGATGTCATCAAGCTGCACCTGAATTGCAGATTCGCTAATTTTGCGATTTCTTAATAGCGAATTCGCTAATAAGGAATCGCTATTTTGGAGATCGCTCTTTGATTTTGCGATTTTTAAGGAATAGCTAATTATTTGTGAAAAAAAATGTACATCGTGTTGTGCGATTCTCAAATAGTGAGTCGCTAAAAATCGCTATTTGAGAATCGCAAATCACATTTTTGATACATATGCCCCTATTTTTACCTAAACTATATTTCCTTGGACAGAGATGTACCCATGTAATCAGGCAAAATGTCAAATGCCATCACCCACAATGCAAGAGAGCCAATGGCAGAAGTAGGCAGACTCATTACCACACCCTGTGTGTACAATGGTGGTTGGAAGCAAAAAGTGAATGACATTTGAACACACCAATGGATGAAGAACGCTGACCCGAACTTATCTATTTCTGTATATATATATATATATATATATATATATATATATGATTCATCAAATGCCCGAAAGCTTCAGGAAGGCACACGCAGCTCGCCCACCATCCGGTGTACCTTTACATCACTCGCTCCAAGTTGCTGGTAATTATTTCGATGGCCGACGTGTTTCAAGGCAAAAGCCTCTTCTTCTGGACTATGTTCACACAAATGCAACACGACTCGTTTTGACATTATTTCCGGCACTTTTATTTGCTCGATTGCCCCCTGGTGGGCTTGGCTTGATGCATATATTCAATTTTAGAGCATTCTGGGACATATAGTCCACAAAGCGAGTTACAGTCTCCCCTAAGTGGGTTTGTATGCATTTATGTCCATTTGAACTATTTAATATCCTTATAGTAAGGTCCAGGGCCTCGGGCGAGTGTAATTAACATCTTGGCTCACCGCACTGCATCAGGTTAGGAAACAGTTCCAATCCGCAGCCTCCCATTCGCCGCTTCGCAGGGATGGTGCTCTTCCTCACGGCAGGGCCGCCGTGTCGTTTAATGATTCAACAAATGCCCGAAAGCTTCAGGAAGGCACACGCAGCTCGCCCACCATCTGGTGTACCTTTACATCACTCGCTCCAAGTTGCTGGTAATTAATTCGATGGCCGACGCGTTTCAAGGCAAAAGCCTCTTCTTCTGGACTATGTTCACACAAATGCAACACAACTCATTTTGACATTATTTCCGGCACTTTTATTTGCTCGATTGCCCCCTGGTGGGCTTGGCTTGATGCATATATTCAATTTTAGAGCATTCTGGGACATATAGTCCCCAAAGCGAGTTACAGTCTCCCCTAAGTGGGTGTGTATGCATTTATATCCATTTGAACTATTTAATATCCTTATAGTAAGGTCCATGGCCTCAGGCGAGTGTAATTAACATCTTGGCTCACCGCACTGCATCAGGTTAGGAAACAGTTCCAATCCGCAGCCTCCATTTCGCCGCTTCGCAGGGATGGTGCTCTTCCTCACGGCAGGGCCGCCGTGTCGTTTAATGATTCAACAAATGCCCGAAAGCTTCAGGAAGGCACACGCAGGTCGCCCACCATCCGGTGTACCTTTACATCACTCGCTCCAAGTTGCTGGTAATTATTTCGATGGCCGACGCGTTTCAAGGCAAAAGCCTCTTCTTCTGGGCTATGTTCACACAAATGCAACACGACTCGTTTTGACATTATTTCCGGCACTTTTATTTGCTCGATTGACCCCTGGTGGGCTTGGCTTGATGCATATATTCAATTTTAGAGCATTCTGGGACATATAGTCCCCAAAGCGAGTTACAGTCTCCCCTAAGTGGGTGTGTATGCATTTATGTCCATTTGAACTATTTAATATCCTTATAGTAAGGTCCAAGGCCTTGGGCGAGTGTAATTAACATCTTGGCTCACCGCACTGCATCAGGTTAGGAAACAGTTCCAATCCGCAGCTTCCCATTCGCCGCTTCGCAGGGATGGTGCTCTTCCTCACGGCAGGGCCGCCGTGTCGTTTAATGATTCAACAAATGCCCGAAAGCTTCAGGAAGGCACACGCAGCTCGCCCACCATCCGGTGTACCTTTACATCACTCGCTCCAAGTTGCTGGTAATTATTTCGATGGCCGACGCGTTTCAAGGCAAAAGCCTCTTCTTCTGGGCTATGTTCACACAAATGCAACACGACTCATTTTGACATTATTTCCGGCACTTTTATTTGCTCGATTGCCCCCTGGTGGGCTTGGCTTGATGCATATATTCCATTTTAGAGCATTCTGGGACATATAGTCCCCAAAGTGAGTTACAGTCTCCCCTAAGTGGGTGTGTATGCATTTATGTCCATTTGAACTATTTATATCCTTATAGTAAGGTCCAAGGCCTCGGGTGAGTGTAATTAACATCTTGGCTCACCGCACTGCATCAGGCACCCATACAGATACTCAGACAACCAATCAATAACCCATATAGATCCTCATTTAGCTACTCACCAACCCATGCAACCGCTTCACACCAACTGACAAACTAAACTGTGTGAATGTCTGTATCAGTCACTAACCCATGCATTCAGTAAGACACATTTAATCACTCACTTATACAGTCAGTCACGCACCTACTAAATCATCCATCCAGACACTTATACACCCACTCATTCTTCAATACACCTTGGCATATATAAAAAACATATTTAAACTTTATAGAAACACACAGTCACTGGATGATGTCATCAGTGATGTCATCAGTGATGTCATTTGAGATGTCATCAGTGATGTCATCAGTGATGTCACTGACCATGTCATGAATGATGTAATATGTCACGTCATCAGCAGTGCATTGCGGGGGCGCGAGTTATAGTTAGCTGAACAAACTATAACGGCCGAATTTCTCTGGTTTTGTATGAGTGAAATGTCCAACTAACTATAACGTCCCTGAAACCTGTGGTTTTTTCAGTGAATATATATATATATATATATATTCACTGAAAAACCACAGGTTTCAGGGACGTTATACTTAGTTGGACATTTCACTCGTATAAAACCAGAGAAATTCCCCGTTATAGTTAGTTCAGCTAACTATAACTCGCGCCCCGCAATGCACTGCTGATGACGTCACATATTACATCATTCATGACATGGTCAGTGACATCACTGATGACATCACTGATGACATCTCAAATGACATCACTGATGACATCACTGATGACATGAGTGTCGCGTTTTAAGTTGGGGGATAAAGTCCCCTTGAATCCTGAGGGTCCCTGGGGTCCAACTAGCCCACCAGGAACCTCCAGTAAGCGCCACAGAGCTGCGTTGCAGAGAGGTGTAAAAAGGGGCGTGGCCTGGACCACCTCTCTGCAACGCAGCCCTGTGGCGCTTACTGGAGGTACCTGGTGGGCTAGTTGGCCCCCAGGGACCCTCAGGATTGAAGAGGAATTAATTCCCCAACTTTAAACGCGCCACAGGGCATGTTTGCACACATGTCACCTCAGGCCCCGCCCCTCCCTTCACCACTGTGCAAACGCGCCCCGTGGCGCGTTTTAAGTTGGGGGATAAAGTCCCCTTGAATCCTGAGGGTCCCTGGGGTCCGACTAGCCCACCAGGTACCTCCAGTAAGTGCCACAGAGCTGCGTTGCAGAGAGCTGTAAAAAGGGGCGTGGCCTGGACCACCTCTCTGCAACGCAGCCCTGTGGCGCTTACTGGAGGTACCTGGTGGGCTAGTTGGCCCCCAGGGACCCCAGTATTGAAGGGGAATTCATTCCCCAATTTAAAACGCGCCACAGGGCGCGTTTGCAGAGTGTTGCTGGGAGGGGGCGGGGCCTCTGACACCTTCGCGTCTTTTTTATTTTTATTTTTTTTTTAGAAGGGGGGCTGTGTGGCCCCCCTTCTTTTCCCTTTTTTTGGGCCCTGGGGACCCCATCCCCCAGGGCCTGACCCCTTTTTTAATAAAAAACAAAAAAATGAATGGGAAGGGGGCCGCGTGGGCCCCTCTCCCATGGCCAATTCAGGGCTGGACCTCTCCGTTGGGGACAGTGGGGGGAGCCCCAATGCCCCCACGGTCCCGCCGGCTGCCCGCGTCCTGCAGGAGCCGGCATTGCTTTTCCACATGGGGAGCTGCTGACATGCAGCTCCCCGTGTGGAAAAGCAATCTGCTTCGCTTCAATGCCCTGTCATTGCAAACAGCAGTGTCCTGGGGGTGGGCACCCCGGGACACTGCAGGAGCCGGCCCTGGGGGTTGGCGGTCCCCAGGGCCATCACAGGCTCCAGGAGGGGGGCCGCGCAGCCCCCCTCCCATCACATGCACAGCCCCGGGGAGGTGGTGGTCCCCGGGGCTCGGGGGGCCGTAACGGACCCCCAAATTAGCATTTTAGTGCCCTGGGGAGGTGGTGGTCCCCGGGACGTGTGGGGGGGGGCTCGAGCCTCCCCACACAGGTATATTTTTTTTTTTTAAAAAGAAGCCCCGGGGGGTGGCGGTCCCCGGGGCTTGGGGGGCATTAGAGGCCCCCCTACACATTTCCAAATTAGCCCCGGGGGGTGGCGGTTCCCGGGGCTGCGGGGGGCTGCGTGCCCCCCGCAACTCATTAATCAAGCCCCGGGGAGGTGGCGGTCCCCAGGGCAGTGTGGGGGGGATTGGGGCCCCCCCACACTTTTTTTTCACTGCCCGCGGGAGCCCGCGCTTCGTTTTTTTAAATTTTCTCGCCCGGATTCACGCACCCAGCGTTAATTCGACCGATTTGTTTTTTAAAAAATGCTTTTTTGAGCCCTGGGGTCCTTGTGGGACCCCCTGAGCAGGCCTAGGGGTCAGGGTGTTTCTACCCTGCCCCCTTTTCTTTTTTCGCGTTTCTTTTTCTCTTTTCTTGTGACTCGGTTCTACAGAGTCACAAGATGGCTGCCAACACTTCCTGGTTCAGAGTGTTGACAGCCAATTAGAATAAAGATCGTGGTCGGGAGGGTGCGCGGATCCACCGTGCCTCTATATATCGAAACTTTTATTTTGGGATTTTCTCAGCAACTACTGAACGGATTTACTCCATTTAAAAAAGGTCTCTTTCTGAACCAAGGGCTACCTTTTTGCCAAATTTGGTGTAATTCCGTTCAGCTAGCTAACCGTGTCTAAAGTTTCCTATGGGAAATTGATTTTCCGACCTCTATTGTTTTAATTTCTCAGGAACTACTGAACGGATTTACACCATTTAAAAAAAAGGTCTCTTTCTGAACCAAGGGCTACCTTTTTGCCAAATTTGGTGTAATTCCGTTCAGCAGTTCGGGCTGTAGCCGTGTCTAAAGTTTCCTATGGGAATTAACATGGAGAAAACACGTTTTGGGACCCCCTTTTTTCTCAGCCCCCGCTTGCCGAATCACCCCGAAACTTTCAAGACAGGAGCTGACTGGAGCGGGCTACGAGTTTTGAAAATTTCGCGAAGATTCGTCAACCGGCGCCAAAGATATTGAGAAAACAAAAAACGAGTTTCCTATGGAAACTAGGTCCTAACTATAACGATCTACTGGCGACCGCCAGTAGATAATATATATATATATATACATCTACCCATCACATTACATTTCAATGTAATCTAAATAGTAACTTAAAATTAATTAAAAATAATATCAGTAAAAGACGGAACTTGCAATCAGGGTTGTGATACATTGAACACAAATTATACTAAAAAGTGTAAAAATTTGCATTGTAATTAATACAATGCATTTTTTTAAAATAATTTAAATGTAAAGCATTAATTTAAAATATCATCTAATGGGATATTAAGTGTATGAGCTAGTGTGTTGTCTTGTTATTGCCATAGTCCTGGGTGAAGAGGAGTTAGGGAAGTATTTTTCAAAGTGTTTTTAATTAAAGTAATCCAAACATGTATTTTATTTTTAGTTAACGTATTTTTCCGTATTAGTTTCTTTATACAGAGGCCCACCAAGAGCTGCCAAGTAACGAATAGTAAATTTGCGATCCAAAATTGGGAGTCACCACTACTTCATTTGAGAAAATTGTACACACATCCCCACACATCCCTCTATACAGGCCTCCTCCACACATCCCTCTATGCAGGCCTCCCCCACACATCTCTCTGTACAGGTCTGACGCGCACGTCCCTCTTTACAGGTCTCCCACACATCCCTCTATATAGGCCTCCCCCACACATCCCTCTGTACAGGTCTGCCCCACACATTCCTCTGTACAGGTCTCCCCACACATCCCTCTGTACAGGTCTCACACACACGCCCCTCTGTACAGGTCTCCCCCACACGTCCCTCTGTACAGGTGAACCCCACACACCCCTCTGTACAGGTCTCCCCCACACATCCCTCTGTACAGATCTCCCCACACATTCCTCTGTACAGGTCTCCCCCACACATCCCTCTGTACAGATCTCCCCCACACACCCCTCTGTACATGTCTCCCCCACACGTCCATCTGTACAGGTCTACCCCACAAATCCCTCTGTACAGGGGTCCCCCACACATCCCTCTGTACAGGTCTGCCATACATGTCTCTCTGTACAGGTCTCCCCCACACATCCCTCTGTACATGTCTCCCCCACACGCCCATCTGTACAGGTCTCCCCCACACAACCCTCTGTACAGGTGAACCCCACATAAACCTCTGTGCAGGTCTCTCCCATACATTCCTCTGTACAGTTCTCCCCCACACATCCCTCTGTACAAGTCTCCCCAGCATGTCCTTCCATACAGGTGTCCTTTGCATGCCCCTCTGTACAGGTCTCCCCTGCACATCTCTCCTTACAGGTCTCCCACACACATCCCTCTGTACAGGTCTCCCCCACACGTCCCTCTGTACAGGCCTCCCCCACACTCCCCTCCATACAGGTCTCACCCGCACATCCCTCTGTGCAGATCATCCCCACACGTCCCTCCGTACAGGTGTCCCACGCATCTTCCCTCTATACAGGTCTCCCCCACACATCCCTCCGTATAGGTGTCTCCCACACGTTCCACTGTATAGGTCTCCGCCACACACCACCTGTACAGGTCTCCCCCACACACCCCTCTGTACAGGTCTCCGCCACACTCCCTCTGTAGAGGACTCCCCCACACACCCCTCTGTACAGGTCTCCCCCACACATCCCTCTGTACAGATCTCCCCCACACACTCCTCTGTACAGGTCTCCCCCACACATAACTCTGCACAGGTCTCCCCCACACACCCCTCTGTACATGTCTCCCCCACACGTCCCTATGTACAGGTCTACTCCACAAATCGCTCTGTACAGGGGTCCCCCACACATCCCTCTGTACAGGTCTGCCCCACATGTCTCTCTGTACAGGTCTCCCCCACACATCCCTCTGTACAGGTCTCCCACACACGCCCATCTGTACAGGTCTCCCCCACACATCCCTCTGTACAGGTGAACCCCACATAAACCTCTGTGCAGGTCTCTCCCATACATTCCTCTGTACAGTTCTCCCCCACACATCCCTCTGTACAAGTCTCCCCAGCACGTCCTTCCATACAGGTGTCCTTTGCATGCCCCTCTGTACAGGTCTTCCCTGCACGTCTCCCACACACATCCCTCCGTACAGGTCTTCCCCACACGTCCCTCCATACAGGTCTCCCCAGCACGTCCTTCCGTACAGGTGTCCTCTGCACGCCCCTCTGTACAGGTCTCCCCTGCACGTCCCTCTGTACAGGTCTCCCCCACTCACCCCTCTGTGCAGGTCTCTCAGACACATCCCTCTGTACAGGTCTCCCACACACATCCCCATGTACAGGTCTCCCCCACACATCCCTCGGTACGTCTCCCCCACACATCCCTCTGTACAAGTCTCCCCCACACATACCCATGTATAGGTCTCCCCCACACAGCCCCAAGTACAGGTCTCCCCCACACATCCCCATATACAGGTCTCCCCCACAACTCCCAAAGTACACGCCTCTCCCAAACATCCCCATGTACAGGTCTCCCCCACACATCCCTCTGTACAGGTCTCCCCCACACGTCATTCTGTACAGGTGTCCCACACACACCCCTCTGTACAGGTCTCCCCCACACAACCCTCTGTACAGGTCTCCCCCACACACCCCTCTGTACAGGTCTCCCCCACACATCCCCATGTACAGGTCTCCCCCACAAATCCCTCTGTACATGTCTCCCCCACACACATCCCTTTGTACAGGTCTCCCCCACATATCCCTCTGTACAGGTCTCTCCCCTGGCTCCCTCTGAAAGAAAGGCCTCGTTGAGCACACTGTCTCCCTCACAAGCCCCTACACAGCATCACTCTGAACTGCCCTGCAAACCTATGAGCCCCTTCACCACCAGCCCAAAGCCTCAAGCGACCAAAATGGCTCCTGGACTCAGAGGCCAAACTTATGGTGGCCGCACCCTTCCTCAAGAAGGCACTTCCCTGGTACTCGCTGCCCTGCCACCCGAGGCTTGAACACAACTGCCCCAACCTCAGGAGGTCATAGAAGACACCTCTGCACTGTGGCCTTGGGGTAATGTCTCCGTCGGTGAATGAACATGTCAGAGCACTGTCCTACCCGGAGCACTGTCCTACTCTGACCCCTGTCCTACTCAGATCACTGTCCCATTCAGAGCACTGTCCTACTCAGAGCACTGTCCTACATAGAGCACTGTCCTAAATAGAGCACTGTCCTAATCAGACCACTGTCATACAGAGCACTGTCCTACACAGAGCACTGTCCCACTCTGAGCACTGTCCTACTCAGTGCACTATCCTACTCACACCACTGTCCTACTCAGATCACCGTCTCACTCAGAGCACTGTCCTACTCACTGTCCTACTCAGAGCACTGTCCTACACAGAGCACTGTCCTACACAGAGCATTGTCCTACACTGACCACTGTCCTACTCAGAGCACTGTCCTACTCAGAGCACTGTCCTACTTAGAGCACTATCCTACACAGAGCACTGTCCTACTCGGTGCACTGTCCTACTCTGACCCCTGTCCTACTCAGAGCTACTCAGAGCACTGTCCTACTCAGAGCACTGTCCTACACAGACCACTGTCCTACTCAGAGCACTGTCCTACTTAGAGCACTGTCCTACACAGAGCACTGTCCTACTCGTAGCACTGTCCTACTCTGACCCCTGTCCTACTCTGACCCCTGTCCTACTCTGAGCACTGTCCTCATCAGAGCACTGTCCTACTCTGACCCCTGTCCTACTCTGAGCACTGTCCCACTCAGAGCACTGTCCTACTCAGAGCATTGTCGGACTCAGAGCACTGTCCTACACAGAGCAATGTCCCACTCAGAGCACTGTCATAGTCAGAGCACTGTCCTACTCAGAACACTGTCCTACTCAGAGCATTGTCAGACTCAGAGCACTGTCCTACACAGAGCACTGTCCTACTCAGAGCACTGTCCTACTCAGAGCACTGTCCTACTTAGAGCACTGTAGTACTCAGAGCACTGTCCTACTCTGAGCACTGTCCTACTCAGAGCACTGTCCTACTCTTACCCCTGTCCTACTCAGAGCACTGTCCTACTCAGAGCTCTGTCCTACTTAGAGCACTGTCCTACTCAGAGCACTGTCCTACTGAGAGTACTGTAGTCCTCAGAGCACTGTCCTACTCGGAGCACTGTCCTACTCCACGGGGCAGATGACGCAGATCGGCCTTTCCCTACACCTGGGCTGTGGGCTTCTGTGCACCCAAGGCTTTGACGTCACTGACACTGAGATTCCGCCAGGGGGACTGACTACCGGACTTTGGAGCAAGTCACCAATTACAATTTACCAGTTTTAAATTGGTAAAAATTGGACTTCGGAGCAGAAGGTCCATTGGACCCCTTGACCAAAGAGGGCGGGTTCCAATCCGCCAATCTGTGCCCACTGCCGTATTACGCATGAGTGCGCTGGCGCTAGTAGTCGATGTGCGCCAGAGTATGTTTGTGTTTATGTGCGTTTGCGTCTGTGCGCTAATACAATATGCGTGTAGCGGTCTAGATGCCAAGAGGTCATCGCCCCCAGACCTTTAGCCCGATGGGCTCATTCACATTGTATCAGTCTCTGGCCAGGCGTGGCCAGAGAGTATAAAATAAACGGGCGGAAGTCGCTCGAGGCTTCCGGCCCTGACCTGCATACTGTGTGGCTGTGGCAGTTAACCGTCTCCCCGACCTAAGGCCTAGTAGGCAATTTAATGCCCCCGTTACAATGCGCACAGACGCAAACGCACATAAACACAGAGCTCAAAGTCTGCGCCACGCCACGCCAACATCACGGCGCATCACAAACCGATCCTCTGTAATGCGACTGGACGCATACTCGGGCGCACAGGGACAACTAGCGCCGGCGCAGTCATGCGTAATACGGCCTGTGTGCTCTGTGGCCACCATTTCGGTGGTTGGTGGCGCTTATCAAAATCCCTCAAAAAGATAAATAAATAAATAAATAATGAAACTAACTAAAAAGTCATAAATGTTATGAAGAGTCAATGTCATTTAATTCGGATAAAATATTCCCTTTCAGCAAGAACAGCATGCTGGGAGTGAATGTGCCTTAAAAAGAAATCCTAGTTTCTATCACGGGGCAGGAGTGCCCAAACTGGGCAGTGTATGCTCGAGTGGAGATCTCGCGCAAAGGTGGGTCAGTAATCTGTCCGTTTGGGCTGAAGTGCCCTTCCATGTCAAGACGTCACTTCCGTAAGTGCTCAACTCTTCAAGCACAAGCACGCGCCAGTGCATTAAAGAGCATGAAAGATGGACAGCACTGTTACTGCTGGTTGTTTCCCTTCAGGGAGTCCTCGGGGGCTATTTACTAAAGATGAGCGCAGGGTCTGGTGGGGCCTAAAGCAGTGACACACTTCTCTCACTCTAGTAAAAGTCTGCAAGCAAACAAATAACTCACTGCTGTGTTACAGACAACACAATATGAGGACGCACACCTGGGGGGAGATTTACTAAGCTTTTACGCCGTGTTTGCGTCACAAAAGTGACGCAAAACGACGCAAAATCTTTTTTTTGTAATTTAGGGGCAGATTTTCAAATCTTTTGCGCTGGTTTAGCGTCACAAAAGTGACGCTAACCAGCGCAAATTTTTCTTTGCTATTTTCTTTCCAGCGCAAAACTTGTTTTGCGCTGGAAAACACTCTTTAAGTAGCGCAAAGCAGCGCAAAGCACTGCTTTGCATTACTTTGCGCCAAGGTGGCGTTACATGGGTGGTACATGGGCGTTCCCATGCAACCACCCATGCCTTTTGACGCAAAACCATATTTACAACTATTTGTAAACATGGTTTTGCGCCAAAAGTTAACGCCCCTTCAAAGGAGGCGCTAGCAGGAGAAATGCTATCATTTCTCCGTGCTTTTCCGACTTTCCATGCGTGCTGCACTGTGCAGCACGTATGCAAAGTGGGAAAAGCTTTGCATCCTGCCTTGTATAGTATTTTGTACAGAAAGGGTACCCTTCCTGTACAAAACCTATGCTACACTCATGCACACACCCTAGCGCTGCGGCGCTAAGGTGTGTGCATGGCGCACAGCAGCGGAAATCAGTGCCGGCGCAAGGGAAAGGGGAGGAGAGAGCAATATCTCTGAAGATATGGCGCTTTCCTGCTCCCTCACTGTCGCGCAACGGAGCACAGCCTCGCGGGGGGCTGCGCTGCGTTGTGCGACTTTTTTGAAAATCTCCCCCTTGGACTCATGCACACACCCTAGCGCTGCGGCGCTAAGGTGTGTGCATGGTGCTCAACAGCTATAATCAGTGCCGGCACAAGGGAAAGGGGAGGAGATAGCCATATCTTTGAAGATATATATGTGTATGTGTGTATATATATATATATATATATATGACCGCTCCGTTGCACCTTGTCAGCGCGCTCACGAACGGGTGCTTTGATCGCGGAGGTGCATCCGCGAAAATTATCAGCGCTCACTTTTCTTGCTCGTCTGTGTCCAAGAAAAAAGCACTCACGGGGATTTCTCTCCATCCATTTTATTTTGGAGCAAACATGACGCGTTTCGGCATCCGCCTTACTCTAATGTTTGAATAGCGCTATTCAAACATTAGAGTAAGGCGGATGCCGAAACACGTCATGTTTGCTCCAAAATAATATATGATATATATATATATATTTCCAAAATGGCCGCCCTTCTTCAGGGGCTGCTAAGTGCATAGATGTGGAAGGCGGTTGCCTAGTAACGCTGCAGCGGTGCAAGGAGCTCATAAATATACCCCTAAGTGCGTAATGCGGAAGGGGGGGTTGCCTAGTAAAGTCCAGGGGGACATCACCACCTGGCTCCCTCAATGATGGATGAACGGGATGCACAGTAAATCTCGATGCGCCTCTTCCCGAAGGTACATCGGCGCGTGCACCTTGAAAATAATGGCCCGGCGTTAATCTGAGCTGCTCCAAGGGCGCAATAACTCTGCGTGCCTTTGTCCGCTCCCTGTTTCACTGCGCTATGCTCTTTATCTGAGTGATGTGCTGTTGTCAGGGGCCTCCTGCCATGTCTAATCTAAGCTCGGGAGCTCCCTAGCTTAGCAGACTGCCGTGGTAGATATAATGTACACAGTGGCAGTATGTCAAAGCCAGCACTGGAGGGCCTGGGGAAATGAAATATGAACTACTTCCGGGTGCACTAGGGTTCATCATGGTGGCTGTGGACACTGGACACCCCCACGTAATGTCTACCATCCATCAGAGGAGCTCGGCAGCTTGGGGCTCTGCAGAACTCTCTGGAAGCATCCCAGAGGTTTGATGCTTTAATGCTCCCAGCGAGCCCCCTGTGGTTACCTCACGGTGAATGGAAACCAGAGCCATGCTTCAATGACAATCTACGTCCATCTCTGCACCTAACTAACATGGCTTCATTTATGTCCATCGGCGCATTTATAGGGTAGTGGTGGTTCTACATGAGGTTCAGTTAGCGGGGCGTGGGGAGGAAGGTGGCAGTCGTATGTACCTCCCTGGCAGAAGGTAGGATGCATCAGCAGAATGCAAGTGCCAGGGTTCCAGATGTTCACCAATGCAGCAAAGGACTAAGGGGACATGTTGGCCCCAGGCCCATCATACAAGACAAGGGGGCATATTATCAAGGGCTTTATCGCCGCTTTATATTATCGATAATTTTATCGCCCTATCAGCAAGCTGTCGCTAACAGGCGTTAGCGACCGCGTTTTCCATCGCCTTGCATGTCAGCGATAATTATCGCTAATGACATGCAAGGAAGGCGTTCCCTACTAAAGCGACTGAAAACAGTCGCTAACACCACTACCCCCTATTAGCAAGGCAGGCGAGCGATAAAATAATTCGCGCTAAGCGCGTTTATCGCTAGATTTTAACACCTGCTAGTGAGGATGACTTACCTGTTTGAAGTATAGGAGGTGGATTCTAATGCTGAATCCACCTTTGCGTTAATGCGAGAATATCGCTGGTTTCCCAGCGATATTCTGCATTTTATCTGCTATCGCTGGAAATATTATCGCTATGGAGATAAACCTTACTAATAGGGTGTTATCTCAGCGATAATTTCCAGCAATAGGCGGCGTTAAAAAAAAACGCGCTAAGCGCGGTTAGCGATAAATATCGCACTTCCTTGATAATATGCCCCAAGGTTCTCTCCCAACTGCTCACGGTATCTCCAACACCCACTGATCTCCACTGAAGAAAGTCTGGCACAGTAATAGTCAACTGACCAACTGATGATAAAAGCACGACGATCGCACCACGACCACCACACCACGACCATCGCACCACGACCACCGCACCGTGACCACTGCACCACGACCACCACACCACGACCACGCATCACAACCACCACACCTCGAGCACCACACCATGACTACCACACCTTGACCACCGGACCATGACCACCTCATCACGACCACCGCAACACGACCACCGCACCACGACCACCGCACCATGACCACCCCACCATGACCACCGCACCATGAGTGCCACACCATGACCACCGCACCACGGCCAGCACACCATGACCACCGCACCACAACTGATGCACCACGACCACCACACCATGACCACCACACCACGACCACCGCACCACGAGCACCACACCATGACTACCACACCTTGACCACCGCACCATGACCACCACACCACGACCACCGCACCACGACCACCGCACCATGACCACACACCATGACCACCACACCACGACCACTGCACCACGGCCACCACACCATGACCACTGCAACACGACCATCACACCACGACCACCACACCTCGACCACCCCACCATGACCACCACACCACAACCACAGCACCATGACTGCCACACCATGACGACCGCACCACGGCCAGCACACCACGACCACCGCACCATGACTGCTGCACCACGACCACCGCACCATGACCACCACAACCACCACACTACGACCACCACACCCGACCACCACACAACGACCACCGCACCACGACCACACACCATGACCACCACACCACGACCACTGCACCATGGCCACCACACCACGACCACCACACCACGACCACCGCGCCATGTCTGCCACGCCATGACGACTGCACCACGGCCAGCACACCACGACCACCACACCACGACTGCTGCACCAAGACCACCACACCTTGACCACTGGACCACGACCACCACATCACAACCACCACAACACGACCACCGCACCACGACTGCCACACCAAGACCACCACACCATGACCACGGCCACCACACTACAACCACCACACCACGACCGCTGCACCACGACCACCACACCTGGACCACGACCACCACATCACAACCACCGCAACACGACCACCGCACCACGACTGCCACACCAAGACCACCACACCACGACCACCGCACCGCAACCACCACATCACATCATCTTCAAACCCCCTGACCAATAATCACCAACAACTTACACTACCTGCCTAAACAAGTAGGTGCTCAACATAATACACAAAGCCAAGACATTGTTAGGCTGGAAATTAAGATGTGCCACAAGGAATGATAAGTAAACAACCTCATCAAACTGAAACTCTGACCCATCATCTGGAATCCAGGCCAGAGTCACTCCCTCCTCCACCAAGGAAGGAAGCATTAGACTGTATGAGTATTTTGAAGGACCATAGTCAGAGGCTGATCATTCTTTTAATAAATTAAAACCAGGATTAGACTCTCCGATTAAATGATACTTGGGAGGTGTGATTGGGAATTGCTATACATGCTGGGGCAATGTGGATACTGGCACGGCCATGGTGATTTACATGCAAAGGCAATGTGGATACTGCCATGGGTACGGTGATTTACGTGCTGAGGCAAAGTGGATAATGACACGGGTATGGTGATTTATGTGCTGAGGCAATGTGGATACTGACATGGGTACGGTAATTTACGTGCTGAGGCAATGTGGATACAGACATGAGTACGGTGATTTACGTGCTGAGGCAATGTGGATACTGACATGACTACAGTGATTTACGTGCTGAGGCAATGTGGATACTGACATGGATACAGTGATTTACGTGCTGAGACAATGTGGATACTGACATGAGTACGGTGATTTACGTGCTGAGGCAATGTGGATACTGACATGAGTACAGTGATTTACGTGCTGAGGTAATGTGGACACTGACATGGGTACGGTGATTTACGTGCTGAGGCAATGTGGATACTGACATGGATACAGTGATTTACGAGCTGAGGCAATGTGGATACTGACATGGGTACAGTGATTTACGTGCTGTAGCAGTGTGGATACAGACATGGGTACAATGATTTACGTGCTGAGGCAATGTGGATACTGACATGGGTAGAGTGATATATGTGCTGAGGCAATGTGGAAACTGCCATGGGTACAATGATTTACGTGATGAGGTAATGTGGATACTGCCAAGGGTATGGTGATTTACGTGCTGAGGCAATGTGGATACTGCCAGGGGTATGGTGATTTACGTGCTGAGGCAATGTGGATACTGCCATGGGTATGGTGATTTACGTGCTGAGGCAATGCGGATACTGACATGGGTACAGTACAGTGATGTACGTGATGAGGCAATGTGGATATTGCCATGGGTACGGTGATTAACATGCTGAGGCAATGCGGATACTGACATGGGTACAGTGATTTACGTGCTGAGGCAATGCGGATACTGCCATGGGTACGGTGATTTACGTGCTGAGGCAATGTGGATACTGACATGGGTACGGTGATTTACATGCTGAGGCAATGCGGATACTGCCATGGGTACGGTGATTTACATGCTGAGGCAATGTGGATACTGCCATGGGTACGGTGATTTACGTGCTGAGGCAACATGGAAACTGCCATGTCTACAGTGATTTATGTGCTGAGGCAATGTGGATACTGCCATGGGTACAGTGATTTACGTGCTGAGGCAATGTGGATACTGCCATGGGTACAGTGATTTACATGCTGTGGCAACATGGTTAGTGACATGGGTACAGTGATTTAAGTGCTGCAGCAATGTGGATACTGACATGGGTACAGTGATTTACGTGCTGAGGCAATGTGGATACTGACATGGGTACAGTGATTTACGTGCTGAGGCACTGTGGATACTGACATGGGTACACTGATTTATGTGCTGAGGCAATGTGGATACTGACATGGGTACAGTGATTTACGTGCTGAGGCAATGTGGATACTGACATGGGTACAGTGATTTATGTACTGAGGCAATGTGGATACTGACATGGGTACACTGATTTATGTGCTGAGGCAATGTGGATACTGACATATAGTGATTTACGTGCTGAGGCAATGTGGATACTGACATGGGTACACTGATTTATGTGCTGAGGCAATGTGGATACTGACATGGGTACAGTGATTTACGTGCTGAGGCAATGGGGAAACCGGCCTGACAATGGTTTTGGACATATTGCTCAAGGTGAATACTCGCATGGCTCTGGTGATCTCAACACGGGGGCAATGTAGATACCGCTAGGGCTCTGGTGATGTACGTGTTGCAGCAATGGGAGTCCTGCTGTTTTGAAGAGTGTGACATTGATAACTAGCCGAGCCACACTGCTTTATATACTAGGGTGATGTTGAAAGTGACCTGATTACGGATCTACAAGTAATTAGGAAACTTCGACACCGTGCTGGTGTGGTGACTTTCATGCTGTGACATTGTGTAGACTGGCCTAACAGTGGTGTTGTGTGTACTGGTGTCACAATTCACTCCCTGTGCTCTCGTTCCCACCACCAGGGGGCCGAATTGTGGGGCTTTCCAGTATTCTAATTTGCTTCCAGACACTCCCCTGTATGCATATCCTGACTTCCAGGCATTTGGACATCATTTAGGAATTGACATCCATTCCCAATCCATGCCGGGTTTTGTGGAAGCCAGTCTGCTCATGCTGGAAACTCCATTACCTATAATCCCCTGCTCACTGCTTTGTCTCCACCCCTGCAGGCCAAGGATGGGTGGAGGAATTCAGTTCAACTGTGGCTGGCTGCTGCTAGCCTGCTCACACCTGATGCATGTGATTACTGTGAGCTCTTTTACGCCCCAGCTCCCTTCAGCCCAGTGTTGGTCATTGTAGCTGTTTTCTGGTGAGACCGATCCTTGTTTCCAGTGTTTCTTGAGCTTTTGATACCCTTGTTTCCAGTGTTTCCTGAGCTTTTGATATTCCTTGATTCCTGAGCTATAGTTAATCCTTGTTCCTTGATTCCTTGATTCCTGAGCTATAGCTATTCCTTGTGCCTGAATTAGCACTGCCTGCCATGCTACCTTGTTTCCTGAGTTCCTGAGCTATAGTTATTCTTTGTTCCTGTTCCTGGGCTTCAGCTATTTCTTGTTCCTGATTTGCACTGCTTGCAGTGCTCTCTTGACTCCTTGTTTCCTGAGCTGTAGCTATTTCCTGTTTCCTTGAACCAGCACTGCCTGCAGTGCTACCTTGACTCCTGAGCCTTAGCATTCCTTGTTCCTGAACTGCAGCAGTTTCCCTTGTTCCTGAACTAGCACTGCCTGCAGTGCTACCTTGACTCCTCAGCCTTAGCATTCCTTGTTCCTGAACTGCAGCAGTTTCCCTTGTTCCTGAACTAGCACTGCCTGCAGTGCTACCTTGACTCCTGAGCTTTAGTAATTCTCTGTTCCTGAACCAGCACTGCCGGCAGTGCTACCTTGACTCCTGAGCCTTAGCATTCCTTGTTCCTGAACTGCAGCAGTTTCCCTTGTTCCTGAACTAGCACTGCCTGCAGTGCTACCTTGACTCCTGAAGCTTTAGTAATTCTCTGTTCCTAAACCAGCACTACCTGCAGTGCTACTTTGACTCCTGAGCCTTAGCTCAATTCTTGTTCCTGCCCCAGCACAGCCTTCTATGCTACTTTGTTCTCTTGATTCCTGAACCTGCACTATTCTAGTATACCCTTGTAGCCCCCCCTTCTGTATACCCTTTTCCAGTCCCTGCCTTTCTTCCCATTTCCTTGGTTCCAGTTCTAGTTTGCTGTCTTTCTATTCTGCTGTCTTGCTTCTGTTACCTTGTATGTTTGTTACCTGCTTTCTGCCAAGTGTGCCCTGTGATTTCCTTCCTTTCCTGTTAAGCACTCCTCCTTGCTAGCTCCTTGTCTATTGTGCTTGTGTTTAGTTCTACCCCTTTGCTGTTACTGCCTTGCGTGTTCCTGTTTGATCGCCAGGATCCGTGGGCACAGCTGACTACCTAGGTGGTGTTTCTTGTTCACTGTGAGTATTGTCTTTGAGTTACTGTTATAACATCACCATAGGTATAAGCTCCACAGACCCTGCCTTTGCATACATATCCTATATGTGGGTATTTTCAGTCAGTATCTGTACCAGCAATTGTGGGTGAGGAACTTACTGAGCTTCAGTCGTACCGTGTGGAGCTCCTGAGTGCTTTACCCCACATTCCCTTTATTGTTAATGTTGTATTATATATATGTCTTGCACGTCCGTCCTGGGTGTAGTTAGTCTGAATGCTAAATTGCCTTGTGAGTGCCCTTCCTTTCTGAGTCTTAGCCATCTTGTACAGGCTTCCCCTTTGGATCCCTTTTCTCCTCTGACTTCCTGTGTGATCCTGGGCAGCGCTGTACTCCTCTCTGTGTACGTTTTCTACCCTGTTCCCAGTCCTTGCCCAAGTCCCTGACTGTGTTCCTGACATAATCCCGGACAGTCCCTGACAACTGGGCTCTGCATACATGTTGACAGGCTCTGAACAGGCTCAGGAGCACTGACTGCCATCATGCCTTGCACAGTAGTGGGGTTTCTGACGGGTGTTCATTCCAGTGAGCTGTGCTGAATCTGATAGGAATGTCTTCTTGTGTGGCACAATATTTGCCTCTTGCGCAGTCAGTGGTTTGCAGAAGTATCTGAAGGTTGTACATGATTTCCTGACACAGAGAATTATTGGTTATTGATAATATGGCAGACACCGAAGGGTTACAACATTTAATTACTTCCCCCTCAGATGTGATCGCAAATTCTATTGTTTCTGTGTAAAGATATTTGAAAACTTGTCCTGTACAATGTAGAGCTTGCTTGCGTTGTTCAGGGGTTGTTTCTGGAGTGGATGTGACTCCTCGCATCCCACCAGGACGGGGCAGGCTCTCTGCTCTCGCTGGGTGAACACGAGGCTGTTGGTACAGTTTGTCATCGTGTTGTGTGCTGTCCCTCAAAGTCAGGAAGGCATCGAGCTGTAGATGAACCACAGACCGTAGAAACATTGTGAGTGTGTTCTGCTTCCATTGTGAGTGTGCTCTGCTTCCATTGTGAGTGTGCTCTGCTTCCATTGCGAGTGTGCTCTGCTTCCATTGCGAGTGTGCTCTGCTTCCATTGCGAGTGTGCTCTGCTTCCATTGTCAGTGTGTTCTGCTTCCATTGTCAGTGTGCTCTGCTTCCATTGTGAGTGTGCTCTACTTCCATTGTGAGTGTGTTCTGCTTCCATTGTCAGTGTGCTCTGCTTCCATTGTGAGTGTGCTCTGCTTCCATTGTGAGTGTGCTCTGCTTCCATTGTGAGTGTGCTCTGCTTCCATTGTGAGTGTGCTCTGCTTCCATTGTGAGTGTGCTCTGCTTCCATTGTGAGTGTGCTCTGCTTCCATTGTGAGTGTGCTCTGCTTCCATTGTGAGTGTGTTCTGCTTCCATTGTGAGTGTGCTCTGCTTCCGTTGTGAGTGTGCTCTGCTTCCATTGTGAGTGTGTTCTGCTTCCATTGTGAGTGTGTTCTGCTTCCATTGTGAGTGTGTTCTGCTTCCATTGTGAGTGTGCTCTGCTTCCATTGTGAGTGTGTTCTGCTTCCATTGTGAGTGTGCTCTGCTTCCATTGTGAGTGTGCTCTGCTTCCATTGTGAGTGTGCTCTGCTTCCATTGTGAGTGTGCTCTGCTTCCATTGTGAGTGTGTTCTTCTTCCATTGTGAGTGTGCTCTGCTTCCATTGTGAGTGTGCTCTGCTTCCATTGTGAGTGTGCTCTGCTTCCATTGTGAGTGTGTTCTGCTTCGGTGGAAAGGGTGAAAAAGAAGTCCTTACCTTACATGTGACCCAGAGGGGTCCCCCAAACCTTAACAACGGTCCGTAGTGTTTACCCTGTGTCTTATTTTGAGGTCCGCTGCCTTCTAAACTGTGGTGTGTGGATGCTTTGTGTTGTGTTGTGTCTGTTTATCTACAGTTGCCATGCAAACCATACACAGCGCACAAACCCCAATACTGGTGCCCTCACCCTTAATGCAACAGACACAATTACTAGGGGTGAACGAATTCGCACAATTTGCACATATATGCACATTTTTGGCAATTACATGAAATGCAACACTGGCATTTGGAGATGTATTTAGCACAAAACTAAAGCCCCATGAACAACAGGCGTTGGTTCACCTCTGTTTGCATTGTTTCCCTGCATTTGTGGTAAATGTCTACTGCAAACAGTGCGATGACACCTAAACACGGGAAAAGGTGTAATAGGGTAAGTTCAGGAATTTCGCATAATGAGAGTAATTCGAAATTACCATATTATGTTAATTATGCAGGTGCACATTTTGCTGCGGGCTAGCAATTCTAAACATTTTAAATACAGCTCCTTATTACACTGCATTTCACGTTGCACTTTCCACTCAGAAAGGGGTGTCTCTGAATGGACTATTGTTTATGGGCTCAAGTCTGAATTTTTATTTACTTGCATTTTCCGTTTGAGGCACTTTTATTTATTGGTATAAACGCTGTGAGGCAAACACAAGGAGATGATGGACAAAGCGCTGAAACATTTCAGACACTCACAGATCTGGGTTGAATCCATCATCGTTCTTTAGCTCACTTCGCCACCCCAGTTTGGACCCAGCTATATGCAAATCAGTCTGACCCTGTGCCTCATGGGAACAGTCCAGCCCGAACTGCCAAGCCATGTCTTCCCTGGACCGGAAACAAGCATCCTGGGACCGGTTTCTGGCTATTCAGCCGTCATCAGCCAGGCTAGCTTGAATCCAGTGGCAAAGTGAGCAAGGGACCCACGTCTGGGCATACCCTGCCAACTTAGGGCGAACAAAGCGATACCAAAGGGGATGATGGACGGAGCGCTTGAGCAAATCAAACACTCACCCCCAGTCAACTGATCTGTGTTTAATCCATCATCATTCTTTAGCTCACTCCACCACCCCAGTTCAGACATGGCCATATGCAAATCAGTCTGACCCTGTGCCTCATGGGAACAGTCCAGCCCGAACTGCCAAGCCATGTCTTCCCTGGACCGGAAACAAGCATCCTGGGACCGGTTTCGGGTTCAAAACCCTCATCAGCCAGGCTATCTTGAATCCAGTGGCAAAGTGAGCAAGGGACCCACGTCTGGGCATACCCTGCCAACTTAGGGCGAACAAAGCGATACCAAAGGGGATGATGGACGGAGCGTTAGAGCAAATCAAACACTCACCCCCAGTCAACTGATCTGGGTTTAATCCATCATCATTCTTTAGCTCACTCCACCACCCCAGTTCAGACATGGCCATATGCAAATCAGTCTGACCCTGTGCCTCATGGGAACAGTCCAGCCCGAACTGCCAAGCCATGTCTTCCCTGGACCGGAAACAAGCATTCTGGGACCGGTTTCTGGGTAACACCCTTCATCAGCCAGGCTAGCTTGAATCCAGTGGCACAGTGAGCAAGGGACCCACGTCTGGGCATACCCTGCCAACTTAGGGCGAACAAAGCAAACACAAGGAGATGATGGACGGAGCGCTGAAACTTTTCAGACACTCACCCCCAGTCACAGATCTGGGATGAATCCATCATTGTTCTCATGAACAGTGCATTTGGTGTGCAAGTTATGATTTACATGGCTATGGTGCGAGGTATGCATTGTGGTCCTCACCATAATTTGCCAATTTCAGTGGCGTTTCAGTTTTAATTTGGAGCCATAACTGTAGTTTAACTGCGAATTTGATGAATTTCTGATTTTTATTCTAAACATAACAAAGCCCATCCTCTCACGATTGTTAATCTAGAGTTTTTCTTTAGAGACACCACTGTCTTCAGTGTCACCACTGAAGGGAGCGGTGTCTGTCCTGTTGTCGTCTCTGAGGCACCTCCAGCTCCTGAAGGCAGAAGCGTCTGTCCTGCTATGGTTCTCGGACGCCGCCAGCTGCTGAGGCAGAGGTGTCTGTCTTGTTGTCAGCTCTCAGGTGCCACCAGCTGCTGAGGTAGAGGTGTCTGTCCTGTTGTCAGCCCTCAGGTGCTGCCAGCTACTGAGGCAGAGGTGTCTGTCCAGTTGTCAGCCCTCAGGTGCTGCCAGCTGCTGGAGCAGAGGTGTCTGTCCTGGTATGGTTCTCGGGCACCACCAACTGCTGAGGCAGAGGTGTCTGTCTGGCGGTTGGCCCTCAGGTGCCGCCAGCTGCTGAGGCAGCGGTGTCTGTCCTGCTATGGTTCTCAGGTGCCGCCAGCTGCTGATGCAGAGGTGTCTGTCCTGCTATGGTTCTCGGGCGCCGCCAGCTGCTGAGGCGGAGTAGTCTGTCCTGTTGTCGTCCCTGAGGCACCTCCCGCTCCTGAAGGCAGCGGCTTCTGTCCTGCTATGGTTCTCAGGTGCCGCCAGCTGCTGAGGCAGAGGTGTCTGTATGGTAGTCGGCCCTCAGGAGCTGCCAGCTGCTGAGGCAGAGGTGTCTTGACTGCTACGGTTCTCTGGCAGCGTCAGCTCCTTAAGGCAGAGGTGTCTGCCCTGCTATGGTTCTCGGGCACCGCCAGCTGCTGAGGCAGAGGTGTCTGTCTGGCGGTCGGCCCTCAGGTGCCGCAAAACTGATGAGGCAGAGGTGTCTGTCCTGCTGTGGTTCTCAGGTGCCGCCAGCTCCTGAAGGCAGAGGCGTCTGTCCTGCGATGGTTCTGGGGCACCGTCAGCTGCTGAGGCAGAGGTATCTGTCTAGCTATGGTTCCCAGGTGTCGCCAGCTGCTGAGGCAGAGGTGTCTGTCTGGCGGTCGGCCCTCAGGTGCTGCCAGCTGCTGAATCAGAGGCGTCTGTTCTGCTATGGTTCTCGGGTGCCGCCAGATCCTTAAGGCAGAGGTGTCTGTCCTGCTATGGTTCTCGGTCGCTGCCAGCTGCAGAGGCAGATGTGTCTGTCCTGTTGTTGGCCCTCTTGCCAGCTGCTGAGGCAGAGGTGTCTGTCCTGCTATGGTTCTCGGGCACTGCCAGCTGCAGAGGCAGAGGTGTCTGTCCTGTTGTCGGCCCTCAGGTGCTGCCAGATGCTGAGGCAGAGGTGTCTGTCCTGTTGTCGGCCCTGAGGTGCCGCCAGCTGCTGAGGCAGATGTGTCTGTCCTGCTAAGGTTCTCAGGTGCTGCCAGCTGCTGAGGCTGAGGCTACTGTATGGTTCTTGGGTGCCACCAGCTGCTGAGGCAGAGTTGTCTGTCCTGCTATGGTTCTCAGGTGCCGCCAGCTGCTGATGCAGAGGTGTCAGTCCTGCTATGGTTCTCGGGCGCCGCCAGCTGCTGAGGCAGTAGTGTCTGTCCTGTTGTCGTCCCTGAGGCACCTCCAGCTCCTGAAAGCAGAGGCGTCTGTCCTGCTATGGTTCTCGGGCGCCGCCAGCTGCTGAGGCAAAGGTGTCTGTCTGGCTATGGTTTTCAGGTGCTGCAAGCTGCTGATGCAAATGTGTCTGTCCTGCTATGGTTCTCAGGTACCACCAGCTGCTGAGGCAGAGGTTTCTGTCCTGCTATGGTTCTGAGGTGCCGCCAGCTGCTGATGCAGAGCTGTCTGTCCTACTATGGTTCTTGGGCACCGCCAGCTGCTGCGGCAGAGGTGTCTGTCCTGTTGTCGGGCCCTCAGGTGCTGCCAGCTTCTGAGGCCGAGGTGTCTGTCCTGTTGTCGGCCCTGAGATGCCGCCAGCTGCTGAGGCAGAGGTGTCTGTCTTGCTATGGTTCTCAGGTGCCGCCATCTGCTGAGGCAGAGGTGTCTGTCCTGTTGTCGGGCCCTCAGGTGCTGCCAGCTTCTGAGGCCGAGGTGTCTGTCCTGTTGTCGGCCCTGAGATGCCGCCAGCTGCTGAGGCAGAGGTGTCTGTCTTGCTATGGTTCTCAGGTGCCGCCAGCGGCTGAGGCAGAGGTGTCTGTCCTGCTGTCGGCCCTGAGGTGCCGCCAGCTCCTGAAGCAGAGGTGTCATTCCTGCTATGGTTCTCATGTGCCGCCATCTGCTGAGGCAGAGGTGTCTGTCCTGTTGTCGGCCCTCAGGTGCTGCCAGCTGCTGAGGCAGAGGTGTCTGTCCTGCTATGGTTCTCGGGCGCCGCCAGCTGCTACAAAGCATGCCCGCGTCCAAGTATTTTAACACCTGAACCAGAGCGAGTCCAGTAAATGTCGATAGAGAATTTATGACCTGGGATATGAACAGGCCCTTCCCTGAGCGGCCATCAGGCCGAGACCATCTGCAGACTGCATTACAGGCGTCCCTGCCCAAGAGGGCCCGAGAGGGCCCGGAGGGGCCCGCAGCATCACAGGCCCGAGAGGGCCCTAGAGATGCCGGCGGGGCCCGCACCAGCACAGGCTCCGCCCGCTGCTTCATTTCAACATTCCGGTTTTAATCCGATTGTTGCACCTTAGATCTGGAGCAGCCATGGCGGGCACACTTCACACCCGCTCATCACATTGAGCCATGGTGGCACGCGTCACACCCACCCTGGGCGCACCCACGGCTGGCACACTTCACACCCACCCTAGGTGCACCTTAGATCAGGAGCAGCCACGGCGGGCACACTTCACACCCGCTCATCACATGGAGCCATGGTGGCACGCGTCACACCCACCGTGGGTGCACCTTACACCTCACGCACCCACGGCTCGCACACTTCACACCCACCCTAGGTGCACCATAGATCTGGAGCAGCCACGGCGGGCACACTTCACACCCGCTCATCACATGGAGCCATGGTGGCACGCGTCACACCCACCCTCGGCGCACCTTACACCTCGCGCACCCACGGCTGGCACACTTCACACCCACCCTAGGTGCACCATAGATCTGGAGCAGCCACGGCGGGCACACTTCACACCCGCTCATCACATGGAGCCATGGTGGCACGAGTCACACCCACCCTGGGCGCACCCACGGCTGGCACACTTCACACCCACCCTAGGTGCACCATAGATCTGGAGCAGCCACGGCGGGCACACTTCACACCCGCTCATCACATTGAGCCATGGTGGCACGAGTCACACCCACCCTGGGCGCACCCACGGCTGGCACACTTCACACCCACCCTAGGTGCACCTGAGATCAGGAGCAGCCACGGCGGGCACACTTCATACCCGCTCATCACATGGAGCCATGGTGGCACGCATCACACCCACCTTGGGTGCACCTTACACCTCGCGCACCCACGGCTGGCACACTTCACACCCACCATGGGTGCACCATAGATCTGGACCAGCCACAGCGGGCACACTTCACACCCGCTCATCACATGGAGCCATGGTGGCACGCGTCACACCCACCCTGGCGCACCTTAGACCTCGCGCACCCACGGCTGGCACACTTCACAACCACCCTGGGCGCACCTTAGATCTGGAGCAGCCACGGCGGGCACACTTCACACCCACCCTAGGTGCACCTAATATCTGGAGCAGCCACGGCGGGCACACTTCACACCCGCTCATCACATGGAGCCATGGTGGCACGCATCACACCCACCTTGGGTGCACCTTACACCTCGCGCACCCACGGCTGGCACACTTCACACCCACCATGGGTGCACCATAGATCTGGACCAGCCACAGCGGGCACACTTCACACCCGCTCATCACATGGAGCCATGGTGGCACGCGTCACACCCACCCTGGCGCACCTTAGACCTCGCGCACCCACGGCTGGCACACTTCACAACCACCCTGGGCGCACCTTAGATCTGGAGCAGCCACGGCGGGCACACTTCACACCCACCCTAGGTGCACCTAATATCTGGAGCAGCCACGGCGGGCACACTTCACACCCGCTCATCACATGGAGCCATGCTGGCATGCGTCACACCCACCCTGGGCGCACCTTAGACCTCGCGCACCCACGGCTGGCACATTTCACAGTCTGTACCGGACCCTGCCAATGGATGAAGGCTGACAGCAAAGCTGGTATCCCGTACAGCACCAGTGTCTGGTTTGCCAACGCCTCGTCCCGGCAGCTTGCAGTGTGCTGTGTGGTCCGCAGTTGATGGACGGAGGCTGGCGAGGGCCAGGCCCCGCGACCTGAACCAGCCTGGGAGGAAACTTCCAGCCATGCGGCGGATCCGAGCTGTGTCAATACTTGTTCACTTCGAGGTGGCAGAGGGCGGCTGGCACGCCGTGTTTCTCTTGGCTGACGGGGCACTCTTTGGAGCAAGGTTCATAAACGGGGGAGCTCTGATGCTCTTCCAGACTCCCCTCAGCTCGCAGGCGAGCAGCTCCAAGCAGTTGCAGATGGCCGCCCCAGGCTCTCTGTGGTTTCTTTCTGTCACTCTTGCTAGGCATATTACTGTTTTTTCTGTCTTGCCTTCTCTGTCACTGTTTCTGTTTGTCTGTCTCTAGCTGCATGTGCGCACACACAAGGGACTGTGTGTGAGGAGGGAGATAGCGTGTGCCTAGGGGGGAGGGGGGAAGGGCATGTTTGTTGTCTCTGTGTGTGTGCGGGACAGACTAGGTGTGAGAGGGTGAGAGCATGTTTATGTGTGTAGGTATCTGACGTTTGTGCGTCTGGTTAGCAGTGCGTGTACGTGTGTGAAAAAGACCGTGTGAGGCAGATCATGTGTGTACGAGAGACTAAGCATGTCTGTGCATGGCTGGATTTGGTCCTTGTGGGCATTTGTTTGTGCATGCATCGATATTGTCCTTGTGCACAAACGTTTGGGTATACCGAGACCTGGTCCATGTGCACACGTGTTTGTGCAAGCCTGATGTGGTGCTTGTGCACACGTGCTTCTGTGCGCCTGGATGTGGTCCTTGTGCACACATGTTTCTACATGCCTGATGTGGTCTTTGTGCACACATGTTTTTGTACGCCTGGATATGGTCCTTGTGCACACGTGTTTGTGCATGCCTGTATGTGGTCCTTGTGCGCACATGTTTCCACATACCTGATGTGGTGCTTGTGCACACATGTTTCTGTACGCCTGTATGTAGTCCTTGTTCGCACATGTTTCTACATGCCTGGTGTGGGCCTTGTGCACATGGTCCTTGTGCATACATGTGTTTCTGTACGCATGGTCCTTGTGCGCATGGTCCTTGTGCGCATGTGTTTCTGCATGCATGGATGTGGTCCTTTTGCACATGGTACTTGTGCACACATGCTTCTGTACGCCTGGATGTGGTCCTTGTGCACACATGTTTCTACATGACTGATGTGGTCCTTGTGCACACATGTTTTTGTACGCCTGGATGTGGTCCTTGTGCGCATGTGTTTCTGTATGACTGGATGTGGTCCTTGTGCACACGTGTTTGTGCATGCCTGTATGTGGTCCTTGTGCGCACATGTTTCCATATGCCTGATGTGGTCCTTGTGCACACATGTTTCTGTACGCCTGTATGTGGTCCTTGTGCGCACATGTTTCCACATGCCTGATGTGGTCCTTGTGCACACATGTTTCTGCACGCCTGGATGTGGTCCTTGTGCGCATGTGTTTCTGTATGACTGGATGTGGTCCTTGTGCACACGTGTTTGTGCATGCCTCTTTGTGGTCCTTGTGCACACATATTTCTACATGCCTGATATGGTCCTTGTGCACATGGTCCTTGTGCATACATGTGTTTCTGTACACATGGTCCTTGTGCACATGGTCCTTGTGCGCTTGTGTTTCTGCATGCATGGATGTGGTCCTTTTGCACATGGTCCTTGTGCACACATGCGTCTGTACGCCTGGATGTGGTCCTTGTGCACACATGTTTCTACATGCCTGATGTGGTCCTTGTGCACACGTTTTTGAACGCCTGGATGTGGTCCTTGTGCGCATGTGTTTCTCTATGACTGGATGTGTTCCTTGTGCACACGTGTTTCTACTTGCCTTTATGTGGTCCTTGTGCACACGTGTTTCTGCATGCCTGTATGTGGTCCTCGTGCACACGTGTTTCCACATGCCTGGATGTGGTCATTGTACGCATGTGTTTCTGCCTGCATGGATGTTGTCCTTGTGCACATGGTCCTTGTACACACATGTTTCTGTATGCCTGGATGTGGTCCTTGTGCGCATGTGTTTCTGTACGCCTAGATGTGGTTCTTGTGCACATGTGTTTCTACATGCCTGGATGTGGTCCTTGTGCGTATGTGTTTCTGCGTACCTGGATGTGGTCCTTGTGCACATGTGTTTCTGTACGCCTGGATGTGGTCCTTGTGCACACATGTTTTTGTATGCCTGGATGTGGTGCTGTGCACACGTGTTTCTGCATGCCTGTATATGGTCCTTGTGCACACATGTTTCTACATGCCTGATGTGGACCTTGTGCACATGGTCCTTGTGCATACATGTGTTTCTGTACGCATGGTCCTTGTGCACATGGTCCTTCTACGCATGTGTTTCTGCATGCATGGATGTGGTCCTTGTGCACATGGTCCTTGTGCACACGTGCTTCTGTACACCTGGATTTGGTCCTTGTGCACACATGTTTCTACATGCCTGATGTGGTCCTTGTGCACACATGTTTTTGAACGTCTGGATGTGGTCCTTGTGCGCATGTGTTTCTGTATAACTGGATGTGGTCCTTGTGCACACATGTTTGTGCATGCCTGTATGTGGTCCTTGTTCGCACATGTTTCTACATGCCTGATGTGGTCCTTGTGCACATGGTCCTTGTGCATACATGTGTTTCTGTACGCATGGTCCTTGTGCACATGGTCCTTGTGCGCATGTGTTTCTACATTTTTTTTTTTTTTTAGTTTTATATAGCGCGAACTTGACCCGAATCGGGTATAAGAGCGCTTTACATAGCACCAGTTACATTACATTAGGGCACACATTCATTTTTTTTTGTTAGGCATGGGGAGATTAAGTGATTTGCCCAGAATCACAGGATGTTCAGCGTCATTGCCGAGACTCGAACCCAGTTCCCCAGATTCGAGGTCAGACGCCCTAGCTGTTAGGCCAACTCCTCTCCCCATGGATGTGGTCCTTTTGCACATGGTCCTTGTGCACACGTGCTTCTGTACACCTGGATGTAGTCCTTGTGCACACATGTTTCCACATGCCAGATGGGGTACTTGTGCACACATGTTTTTGTACGCCTGGATGTGGTCCTTGTGCGCATGTGTTTCTGTATGACTGGATGTGGTCCTTGTGCACATGTGTTTGTGCATGCCTGTATGTGGTCCTTGTGCGCACGTTTCCACATGCCTGATGTGGTCCTTGTGCACACATGTTTCTGTACGCCTGTATGTGGTCCTTGTGCGCACATGTTTCCACATGCCTGATGTGGTCCTTGTGCACACATGTTTCTGCACGCCTGGATGTGGTCCTTGTGCGCATGTGTTTCTGTATGACTGGATGTGGTCCTTGTGCACACGTGTTTGTGCATGCCTGTATGTGGTCCTTGTGAACACATGTTTCTACATGCCTGATATGGTCCTTGTGCACATGGTCCTTGTGCATACATGTGTTTCTGCACGCATGGTCCTTGTGCACATGGTCCTTGTGCGCATGTGTTTCTGCATGCATGGATGTCGTCCTTTTGCACATGGTCCTTGTGCACACGTGCTTCTGTACACCTGGATGTGGTCCTTGTGCACACATGTTTCCACATGCCTGATGTGGTCCTTGTGCACACATGTTTCTGCACGCCTGGATGTGGTCCTTGTGCGCATGTGTTTCTGCATGCCTGTATGTTATGTTAATCGTATTTTTAAAGCGCAGCGGTTACCCGTTGGTGTCCTGGCGCTAATCATTTATCCTGAAGGCAAGAACATGGAGGAGATGAGGTTTATTCAGCAAAAAGCCAGGTCTTTAAGCCCTTCCTAAAGGCTAGAAGATCCGTGGCATTACTTAGTGGAACGGAAGGGCATTCCATGCTTTCGCCGCACCAACGGCAAAGCTTCTGCCACCCCACAGAGCTTTTTTTGTGCGCGGCACTGAGATCAGCTTGGCTCCTAGTGAGCGAAGTGTCCTTTTCGGTGTGTACCACTGGAACAGCCGTTTTAAAAAGGCTGGGCCTGTACCTTGAAGAGCTTTAAAAATCACACAGAGCGATTTAAAGCGCACTCGACTCCTTACCGGGAGCCAGTGCAGTTTCTTTATTTCTTTGGAGATGGGAAAGAATTTGGATGTACCAGTGAGGAGTCTGGCAGCAGCATTTTGTAGCAGCTGGAGTTTATTCATACATTTTTGTTGGATATTCAAATACAGGCTATTGCAATAGTCCAGCCTCGACAATATCAGTGCTGTGACCACTGTTTGCCGGCTACCCGGGGGTAGGAATGGCAGTACTTTCCTGACGGTTCTAAGCACATCGGCTGTTGTTGATGCCACTGCGTTTACTTGATCCCCAAAGATAAGTCTCTCATCGACTATTACTCCCAAATTTTTTACCTTCTTAGAAGGTTTCGGGAGAGAGCCCATCGAGTCAGGCCGCCAGCTCGGTGTCCAAAAGTTGGTGTCTTTTCCAAACAATCAAACTTCAGTTTTGCCTGAATTAAGCTTTAGACAGTTCTCTGTCATCCATCTACCAATTGATTCCATACAGGCTTGTAAATGTTTAACCGTACCCATCTCCTGGCCAGGTAGCAGAGACACCACAATTTGGGTGTCATCAGCATACGAGGTGAGTCCAAACCCAAATGCTCTGATAATGGGGGCCAAGGATTAGACGTACACATTAAAAAGGGTCGGACTCAGAGGACCCCTGTGGGACCCCACAATGTAATGACAGAGGTATGGACTGGTAGTCACCCAGAGCAACAATGTGTCCTCTGTTTGACAGAAAGGATCTTAACAGATCCCAGGCTTTGGATTGGATCCCACATTCCTTTAAATGGTCCATCAGGATGTCATGATGGACCGTATCAAAAGCCGCGGACAGATCCAGTAGGATCAGGCCCGCCTTTCCGCCCTGATCCACGCCCTCTCTGATCTCCTCCGTGGCTTTAATGAGAGCGGACTCGGTACTATGTCCCCCTCTGAAGCCGTACTGGGAGGGATCCAAGGCTTGTGTTGCAGCTAAGAAGGCACTGAGTTGTGTGTTCATGATTTTTTCAACCAGTTTAGCTGGAAGCGGGAGACGCGAAATTGGGTGAAAATTATTAGGGTCCTTAGGGTCCAGGCTTGGCTTCTTTAGAAGGGGCAGTATAGAGGCCAATTTCCAGCAAGTCGGGAAATGCCCTGTTTCAAACATGTTGTTAAAAATAGACACCAGTGATGACGCAATCGGACCCGGGGCCAAATTGGCCACCGCTACTGGGCATGGATCAAAGGGTGATCCTGGTTTGGCAGCCCTGAGAAGCCCATGAACAATGTCAGGGGATACTGGCATGAATTTATCAAACGTAACAGTAGAAGTCCTTGTGGGTTTAAATTCTTCCCTTGCCGTATTCAACAGGGCAGCACTGGAGGTCCTTGTGCACACATGTTTCTACATGCCTGATGTGGTCCTTGTGCACATGGTCCTTGTGCACATGGTCCTTGTGCGCATGGTCCTTGTGCGCATGTTTTTCTGCATGCATGGATGTGGTCCTTTTGCACATGGTCCTTGTGTGCATGTGTTTCTGTACGCCTGTATGTGGTCCTTGTGCACATGTGTTTCTGCATGCCTGGATGTGGTCCTTGTGCACACGTGTTTCTATACGCCTGGATGTGGTCCTTGTGCACATGTGTTTGTGTACGCCTGGAAGTGGTCCTTGTGCACATGTGTTTCTGCATGCCTGGATGTGGTCCTTGTGCACATGTGTTTCTGCATGCCTGGATGTGGTCCTTGTGCGCATGTGTTTGTGTATGCCTGGATGTGGTCCTTGTGCACATGTGTTTCTGCATGCCTGGATGTGGTCCTTGTGCGCATATGTTTTTGTACGCCTGGATGTAGTCCTTGTGCACACATGTTTCTGCATGCCTGGATGTGGTCCTTGTGCAGATGGTCCTTGTGCATACATTTGATTCTGTACGCCTGGATGTGGTCCTTGTTCACACGCATTTGCACATGCCTGATGTGGTCCTTGTGCACACATGTTTCTGCATGCCTGGATGTGGTCCTTGTTCGCATGTGTTTCTGTATGACTGGATGTGGTCCTTGTGCACACGTGTTTCTGCATGCCTCTATGTGGTCCTTGTGCACACATGTTTCTACATGCCTGATGTGGTCCTTGTGCACATGGTCCTTGTGCATACATGTGTTTCTGTATGCCTGGATGTGGTCCTTGTGCACATGGTCCTTGTGCGCATGTGTTTCTGTATGCATGGATGTACTCCTTTTGCACATGGTTCTTGTGCACACGTGCTTCTGTACGCCTGGATGTGGTCCTTGTGAGCACGTGTTTCTACATGCCTGATGTGGTCCTTGTGCACACATGTTTCTGTACACCTGAATGTGGTCCTTGTGCGCATGTGTTTCTGTATGCCTGGATGTGGTGCTTGTGCACATGTGTTTCTGCATGCCTGGATGAGGTCCTTGTGCACATGTGTTTCTGCATGCCTGGATGTGGTCCTTGGGCACATGGTCCTTGTGCATACATCTGTTTCTGTACGCCTGGATGTGGTCCATGTTCACACGTGTTTCCACATGCCTGATGTGGTCCTTGTGCACACATGTTTCTGCATGCCTGGATGTGGTCCTTGTGCGCATGTGTTTCTGTATGACTGGATGTGGTCCTTGTGCACACCTGTTTCTGCATGCCTGTATGTGGTCCTTGTGCAAACATGTTTCTATATGCCTGATGTGGTCCTTGTGCACATGGTCCTAGTGTGCACGTTTCTGCATGCATGGATGTGGTCCTTTTGCACATGGTCCTTGTGCGCATGTGTCTCTGTGGTCCTTGTGCACACGTGTATCTGTATGCCTGGATGTGGTCCTTGTGCACATGTGTTTCTGTATGCCTGGATGTAGTCCTTGTGCACACATGTTTCTGTATGCCTGGAGGTGGTCCTTGTGCACACATGTTTCTAAATGCCTGAATGTGGTTCTTGTGAATGCATGTGTTTCTGTATGCCTGGATGTGGTCCTTGTGCACACGTGTTTCTACGTGCCTGATGTGGTCCTTGTGCACACATGTTTCTGAATGCCTGGATATGGTTCTTGTACGCATGTGTTTCTGTATGCCTGGATGTGGTCCTTGTGCACATGTGTTTCTGTATGTGTGGATGTGGTCCTTGTACACACATGTTTCTGTATGCCTGGATTTGGACCTTGTGCGCATGTGTTTCTACATGCCTGGATGTGATCCTTGTGCACATGGTCCTTGTGTGCATGTGTTTCTGTACGCCAGGATGTGGTCCTTGTGCACATGTGTTTCTGTATGCTTGTATGTGGTCCTTGCGTGCATGTGTTTGCATACGCCTGGATGTAGTCCTTGCACGGAGATGCTTGCGCATGTGTGGATGCAGTCTTGTACACACATATTTCTGCATGCCTGGATGTGGTGGTCCTTGTACACACGTGTTTCTGTATGCCTGGATGTGATCCTTGTGCACATGGTCCTTGTACATGCCTGGATGTAGTCCTTGCACGGAGATGCTTGTGCATGGGTGGAAGCAGTCTGTGTGTGCATGTGTTGCAGCATGCCTGATGTGCTCCTTGTACACATGTGTTTGAGCACAGCAAAGTTGTGATGTCTTAGAGGAATCTAGGGACTGTTGTATGGTTTGTCTCTACAAAAAGATATTGTGGCATCAGAGTAATGCTGCGTGGTGATGATGATGATGTCTGGCTGATGTTTAATATCCAGATGTGCACAAGGGATCCCATGTAGTGAAATTCAGACTCCTATGTCACTGTGCCGTTGTCATTACACAACTCTTAGGAGGAGGAGCTCAGTGCACACTGGCAATGGCCTCTTCATGAAGAGCTCTGTACAGTGCTTAGCTTGATGTGCAACACAAGTGTGGGGGCTCACAGTTTAATGAAAGGTGGGCATGGCCGAAGGTTGGGGTTGGGGATGTTTGTGTACATGTGGCTCTTGTACAGCGCAAACGCTGCCAAAGGCAGTGGACTCTGTACAGGGTCAAAGGCTCGGACGCGGTCAGCAGATGTTTGGAGAGTGATCTGACTGGGGCCTGCTTCTGCATCAGGCTCTTGTGTTCTTTAAAAGGTGCTTTTTTAGGTCTCGCCTAAGCAGCGCTTGCGCTGTCTCTCCGAGAAATGCTGTATTCAGGATATGTGCATTAAGCTCCGCCCATGTTCCGCCCATCTTTACAACTGGCTCCTCTTCCTGCCCTTTGTAAATGATGGCTTTTGATTCGTCAATAGTCTTAGTAGTCCCTCCTCAGTACCTCCCCGTCTCCTGTTGTTGCCTCCCATAAGGACAGCCCCTCTTACATGTGTCCTTACTTTTTAGCTTTCATTAGCTCTTCAGCAGAACTATTTAGTTAACCGCTTAACCGCGGCGGCAATTCCGCCGCGGTGCGGCGGTTTAGCGGAGTGGGCGGGGCCGCGTCGGCCAACGGACGTTCGCAGCACTACAGAGGTAGTGCTCGCGGCGGCCGTTGGCCGGCGGCTACGCATGCTGGGTTAATTAACCTCTTGCTGAAGCAGGCACAACATGTTGTTTCATCTCTTGTTTTATATCCAGCCAGACACAGCACTGCCTCTTTAAAGCAGCGCTTTAACATGGCGTCCACCCACCTCCCCCCTTTCTTTTCTTATTTGCGGCTCCACGCACACATTTTTTTTTATAAATTTGTTTACTTTACTTTACGGCGCAGCGGTATTCGCGCTATAATGTTAATTTTTTTTAATTTGTTGACTTTCCTTTGGCGCGCGGGTATTGTAAACTCTTTGCCGCTCCCTCCTGTCTTCAGCGCGGCATCCGCTTTGTAAACGTTGCACTATAATTAGTTTTTTAAAAATTTGTTTACTTTCATTTAGGTGGCGCGGGTATTGCAAACACTTTCCCGCTCCCTTCTGTCTTGTTTTTCCAACTCGGCGCAGCGCCCGCTTAATGGGGGTCGCGCTATAACTTTTAAATATGCTCCGAGTTTGTTCCCCCTTTCCCCCCTGCAGACGCTTCCTCTATGCGCCATTGTTCCCCCTCCCTCTCCCATCCATTCCCTTCCTGTGGCTTTTTTTTTTCCCGACGCGGTTTCCACTTTATTGTTTCTTGCAGAGCAGCAGTTACAGTTCAATAAATACCACCTGTCCCCAGACCTGCCGTTAGCAGCCAGACAGAAAAGTTTTTACGTGCCCTGATAAACCAGGGCTGCTTGTTTGTTTATTGTCGAAACACTGTAGCATGCCTTTTCTGTGTGCTGGGGGCAATTACAAGGAAACACAATGTATTCTTTGGCTTGGTTATACAGCAGTTGGACGGATTTACATATCGTGCCCCACGTTACAGGATTCACAGCTTCATGTGTGTTACATTTAAAAACATTTAAAGCCCGTGGCTGTTTACTGTACACAGGTCCCAGGATGCTTGTTTCCGGTCCAGGGAGGACCTGGCTTGGCAGTTCGGTCTGGACTGTTCCCATGAGGCACAGGGTCAAGACTGATTTGCATATGGCTGGGTCCAAACTGGGGTGGCGTAGTGGGCAAAAGAACGATGGATTCAACCCAGATCTCTTGACTGGGGGAGAATGTTTGAATCATTCAGAATTCCGTCCATCATTTGTTGCAGTTACACTTTTCGCCCTAAGTGGGATGGGTATGCCCAGACGTGGGTCCCTTGCTCACTGTGCCACTGGATTCAAGCTAGCCTGGCTGCAGAAGGGTAACATTCCCTGAAACCGGTCCCAGGATGCTTGTTTCCGGTCTAGGGAGGACCTGGCTTGGCAGTTCGGTCTGGACTGTTCCCATGAGGCACAGGGTCAAGACTGATTTGCATATGGCTGTGTCCAAACTGGGGTGGCGTAGTGGGCAAAAGAATGATGGATTTAACCCAGATCTCTTGACTGGGGGAGAATGTTTGAATCATTCAGCATTCCGTCCATCATTTGTTGCAGTTACACATGTTTACTTTACACGGCACTTCTTTAAGAACTTACTAGAGGCTTCGTGCACGGCTGCTTGCACGGGTCTGGCTCATCTTCACTTTTTACTGCTGGTGCCTCTGGTGTGGCTCCTGCCTCAGCAATAAAAGTTAACATTAGTTTCCTACGTGAGTGGCAGAGTCTGTGTTTTCTTTGCTCACAATGCCACCATCGGGGTGTGTTGACAACTCTCCTTCGTTCAAAATTCCATGTAAGTGCTGCGCTTGGCATCGTCGTCGTCCTCTGACTATGAAATTAGTAATTATTAAAGAAAATGGAACATTCCACTGTGGCAAAAGGATAGCGTATTAAAAAATAAATTGTGACGTGAAAATTAATAATAAAATATTGCGGTGTTTAGTTGGCACTTTAACAAAAATGAATGTGTCCTCATGTAACACAACTGGTGCTCGTGTAAAGCGCTCTGATACCCGAATCGGGTCAAGTTTGCTTATAAAATTCCGTAAAAAAAAAACAAATGTGGCACATAACTCCCACGCGTACAGGTTAAGTTGGTGTCACTACTTGAGGACAGATTTGGCAGAAAATCCAGCTTTGTTAATCAAATCCTCTCCCTGCCCACCTGGCTGCAGACGCCCCCCTTACATTCTTTAACGTTTCTGACGAGGAACAATTGAAGGGCATTGGGTGTGACTGGGAGGTGGCACAGATCCTGACGGACATTTACCAATCGTTTCCACTCCCTTCCTGTGTGTTACGTTGTAATGTTGGCAGAAGCACACTTCACCCTCTTAATGGTGCTTTCTGGAAGGGATGGAGATATGTTTAACTCATGTACGTTGTCTGCTCAACCCTGTTATGCACAAAGGAGTGCTTCTCACAACCTGTTTTGCACACAAACATGCTTTTCAAACCCTGTTATGTACAAACGAGTTCTGCTGAAGAAGACTACATATTCAGCGGCCAAGCACACCTGAAGTAGCCATACTGGATATACAAAGAGCAGCTATTACAGTCGTTTATTTGTTTCATTACAATCCTCCAGTAGCTCTTTAAGTTTACATTCAAAACACATTCTTGGGAATTCACTTTCTGAAATTTGGCAGAGCAGATTGCAAATGAACACATTATTTTTTCTTTTATTGCAGTCCATTTACTTCAAAATTGTTTTCTTTTGGTCACACAGCAATTTGTGTTACTATATGAAATGTAGAACATGTGCAACAAACGTAGCACACATTCAAATAGGAATTCACCACACTTTTGCTGATCAAGTTTGCGTTTAGATGCACAAAAAGTGTCATCTGTTTGAACAAAGGGCAGGTCCCGGTTCATAATATCAGGATGTGAGTGCATTTACCTCAGCAGATGGTATTTGATAGTGTGGACATTCTGCAAGTATCGCCAGTTTCCTGCAGCCCTTATATTTTTTATTTGCAATGCCAATAGCTCAAACTGTCATTAACGCGAGACCTATTGCATTGCAAATGCTTGTCTTGCATTGGAGCAGGGTTCAGGCCGTCCTGATGGGGCAGGGGTCTTGCTCCAGGTCCCAGGTGCTCAGCCAGAAGAGGCCTGTTGCCTCGTTTGTTTCTTTTTTACACTTCTTTGTCTCCAGTCTGATGGTGGCCTCGCTGCAGGTGTGTCATGAGCCACGACAGATGGTGAACCTGTGGCGAGGCGGAGATGCAGGTCCTGATGGTGGCCTCACTGCAGGTGATGGTGAACCTGTTAGCCGGCGAGACGGAGATGCAGGTCCTGATGGTGGCCTCGCTGCAGGTGATGGTGAACCTGTGGCGAGGCGGAGATGCAGGTCCTGATGGTGGCCTCGCTGCAGGTGATGGTGAACCTGTGGCGAGGTGGAGATGCAGGTCCTGATGGTGGCCTCGCTGCAGGTGATGGTGAACCTGTGGCGAGGCGGAGATGCAGGTCCTGATGGTGGCCTCGCTGCAGGTGATGGTGAACCTGTGGCGAGGCGGAGATGCAGGTCCTGATGGTGGCCTCGCTGCAGGTGATGGTGAACCTGTTAGCCGGCGAGGCGTAGATGCAGGTCCTGATGGTGGCCTCGCTGCAGGTTAGCCGGCGAGGCGGAGATGCAGGTCCTGATGGTTCTGCAAATGATTCAACTGGATTTGGAAGTATTTTGAGGATGATGCGGGCTGAGAGGTGGAGTCAGAGTAGGTTCATCGGAGTGGAGGGGAGTTGTGGTCCTGTGTCTTCAGGTTCTTAAAGAGATGTGCTCCAGCATGTAGGATGCTCTTACACTTTGCCTTTGTGGATTCTGGGTGGCCATGGAGCAGGGAGCTGCCACCTTCAGATGCCAGAGCACGAGGGCCTGAGCATCAGCTCTGAATTTGCTTTTTCTTTCTTCTGTGTCTTCTTCGCAATCTGGCCTCATGAAAGGCCTTTGTGGCAATGTGTTCCTTGACGGTGAGGTTGGTGTCCAGTGGAGGAATGACAAAAATATTGTTTTTAAAATATCGTGTGACATGAATATCACATCAAAAATATCATCACTACAAAAATACTGAGTGAGGAAATATAGAAGGTAAGTCTATTCTTTGTTTATGTGTATAATATTGTTTTTAGAAATATTTTTGTAGATAATGTTGTTCACTTTAATGTAGTTCTATTGAATATTGTCTTTATTCATTTAATATATAATAGTTATTACATTATTTCAGGTGTTAATATTATTAATGTAATTGTTTTACATCTTTTAAGTGTAGTTTGTAATCTTAAAATGTGTAATTAATTATTTTTAAATTGAATTTGTAACTTATAATTAAGGACTGGGTTGTTGGGTTTGTAGAGAAATAGCATTACAAATTACTGTTTTTTTGTAATTTATATTTTAAGTTAATCAAATATTCAATAGGTGAATTATGTAAACTGATTTATTAATTGATTTTAATTCTTCAAGTGTATTTATGTATATTTTATTTTGTGTAGTTAGATTAGTATTTAAAATGTTTGATTTGGGTTGTTGGGTTTGTAGGGGCACAGGGTGGTAAGTTATTTAAATTACATATTTTTAAATGAATTTGTGTTTTAATTTCGTATTTAACTCTTAATTGTGCTATCTTTTCAAATGTATTATTTGTTATTTTTTTGTTTTCCAATCAAATACTAATTGATTAATAGGTGTAGCCATTAACCTCTCTGCCAGCCTACCCATCAAAGACCTCTGAAACACCCTGACTGCTTAGAAAAGAATCACCATGGAAGAGGCAGACAACATCATGAGAACCATTCACCCGAGGGCCCGACAGACCCCTGCCGCCACCCCATCTTCAACATGGGCACATCCCCAATCAGCAAAATTCTCACTCACATCCTGAACTCCGCTATCACCATGGCAATATTCCTGGAGACCTGGAAACACAAAGCGGTAGATGCACTACTGAAGGAACCTCCAGCTGAAACCTCCCAGGTAGCAAATTACCGATCAATCTCTCTTCTTCCCTACCCAGCCAAAGTAATGGAGAAAATTATCAACAAGTAACTCACCCACCACCTCGACAACCACCAGCTCCAAGATACCACCCAATCAGACTTCAGAGTGAGGGAGCGGGGTGTTTTATACCTCAGTATTCAAGTGTAATCATTAACTAACCCCCTCCACTGGTCTATGGACCTTTGTTCGACGATTAACAGAAAGGAAGAGCAATCTTCTACATAATCAATAAATCATTAAAGACTTTAAATTTAGTTGATAAAGAAAGTTAGAATGAGCTAAAGGGTGTTATATTCAAATCTTTTAATCTTCCATCTATTTCTTTACTAAGCATTAATCTTTAGTTTTCAGCATTAAAAGTTAATGTCGTCCATCAATTGATATTTGATTATAATAAAAAAGAAAAACATTTTCACTGAAAATCACAGCCATAATAGTAACTATACAAAAAGCATGCTACGTAAAGGAAACTCCCTATCCTAAATAAGCTGGGATAATGAGAGAAAAAGGTGTCAGTTCAGAAACCCCCATTTTGCCATATTTTTAACCTCGGGCGGGTAACTCCGCTCCGCCAGAGGAGTTTTGCCTACTCCGTGCTCCGTTGCGAACGCGGAGTTTAGGCAAAACTCTGACTCCGTGGCGGAGCGGAGTTAGCTGGCCCCTCCACCCTCCCTAATTAATTATAATTTTTTAAAAAGGCACTTACCTGCTGTGGCTGCCTCCTCCTCGCCATGGCCGCTCTCCTTCCTCGTCCTCGCCGTCTGTGTCTATTGGAAACCCCTACGTTGTACGTCTTGCATCTTGTCCTGCCTCTTGCTTTGCTCCCCTGTACAACAACCAGTGCCCCCTCCATTTGACCCCATGAGCCATTAGCCCCTCTCCCTCTGCCGTGCCAGGTACCTCCCCTGTCCACTGCAACTCCCCCCAGTGCCCCAATTCCCTCCGGCATGGACGCCGCAGCACGACCACGCAGCAGACGCACGCAGAGGGCTCACTGCACATGTGCCAGGACCAGGCCCAGCACCAGGACCCCTACCCCCACGGACAGCCTCTACTTCACCTCAGACAAACTCCAAGCCCTGAACCCTGAATGCCAGGACAACAACAACTGCACCCATTCCAGCCCCAGGACCACCGAAGTCCCTTTTTCCTGCTGGGACTTCCTCTTCACCTGCATCACCGAGGCTATCACCCACGCCACACCCATCAGCCACACTACATTGCACACTCCCACCTACAAAGCCGAAGCCAACACCTCCGGAAAGATCCACTGCTTGCTGATCAACGCACGCTCACTCGAAAAATACACTACGGAAATCTGGGACACCATTAGAGCCCGCGCCCCGGATGCCGTCTTCATCACAGAGACTTGGCTGAACCCTGCATCCACTCCAGACATTAGCACAGCCACCCCTGATGGATACAAGATCGCACACCGGGACTGATCCAACAAAAACGGCGGTGGCATCGCCATAATCTACAAAGAGAACCTCAAATGCTCTTCCACCACAGATGACTTCATCCCGTTCATGGAGCACCTCAAATTCCAATTCTGAACAAAAAGCAAAACCACCATCAGAGTCACCCTCGCCTACAGACCTCTGGGACCCCGCCATGCCTTCTGCAACACCATCCTTGACTTCATCGCCCCTATCGCCATCAACTCGAATCTGTACATCTTCCTAGGAGCCCTCAACTTCCACCTTGAGAACACCGACAATGCCAAGACAGCCAACCTCCTAGAAAGTATGGACCTTGGACTCAAACGGCTGGTCACCGACCCCACCCACACAGCAGGACACACGCTCGACCCTATCTTCTCATCCAGCAACAGAGTTAAATACACCAACAACGAGGAGCTCACCTGGACCGATCACCACTGTGTCCACTTCGTGATCTCGGAACCCCCAACACCCCTGCCTCCACTGCCGGCGAGACACAGCTAAGCTGGGCAAAGGTATCAGAGTAACGATGACCAATGCCCTCAACTCCTGCCTTCCCACCACCACCGAAGACACAGAACAAGCCAGTGGACAATTACACAAACTGGATCATGGCAACCACTAACAAAGTTGCATCCAAGAAACACACCTACCTCAAGAAACAAACATGACACTCAACTGGTACACGGCATGACTGAAAAACCAGAAATGTGACTGCAGACAGAAGATGGTTCACCAGCAAGACCCTCAAGAACGGAAAACACTTCAAAGATGCCCTCAACGAATACCACCACTTCTTGAACAACACCAAGAAGACCCCCCTAGCCACCCGCATCAAGAGCAGCTCTAACAATAGCAAGCTCTCGTCACCAGCAGATTGGACTATGGCATCTTCCTCTATGTAGGAATCACCGCCCAACTCATGACAAAACTCCAGACTATCTAGAACACAGCAGCCAGACTCATTCTCAACCTCCCCAGATGGACGCACATCACCCCTCACCTTAAGGAAACTCTACTGGCGACCAGTTGCGAAGAGATGCCAGTTCAAGCTGCTCACCCACGCTTACAAGGCACAACACAATGAAGGACCGGCGTACCTCAACAATCAAATGAACTTCCACCAACCTACGAGGAAACTTCACTCTGAATTCCTCTCCCTAGCAGCCACCCAACACATCCGCCAGACAAACAGTGGAGGCTGCTCCTTCTCCCACCTGGCGGTGAAGGCCTGGAACAACCTCCCCCTGCACCTCAGAGCCTCACCATCGCTCCAGCAATTCAGGAAGGACCTCAAGACCTGGAGCACGCTCCCCTGCACCACAGAGCCTCACCATCGCTCCAGCAATTCAGGAAGGACCTCAAGACCTGGAGCACGCTCCCCCTGCACCACAGAGCCTCACCATCGCTCCAGCAATTCAGGAAGGACCTCAAGACCTGGAGCACGCTCCCCCTGCACCACAGAGCCTCACCATCGCTTCAGCAATTCAGGAAGGACCTCAAGACATGGAGCACCCTCCCCTGCACCACAGAGCCTCACCATCGCTCCAGCAATTCAGGAAGGACCTCAAGACCTGGAGCACGCTCCCCTGCACCACAGAGCCTCACCATCACTCCAGCAATTCAGGAAGGACCTCAAGACCTGGAGCACGCTCCCCTGCACCACAGAGCCTCACCATCGCTCCAGCAATTCAGGAAGGACCTCAAGACCTGGAGCACGCTCCCCTGCACCACAGAGCCTCACCATCGCTCCAGCAATTCAGGAAGGACCTCAAGACCTGGAGCACGCTCCCCTGCACCACAGAGCCTCACCATCGCTCCAGCAATTCAGGAAGGACCTCAAGACCTGGAGCACGCTCCCCCTGCACCACAGAGCCTCACCATCGCTCCAGCAATTCAGGAAGGACCTCAAGACCTGGAGCACGCTCCCCCTGCACCACAGAGCCTCACCATCGCTCCAGCAATTCAGGAAGGACCTCAAGACCTGGAGCACGCTCCCCCTGCACCACAGAGCCTCACCATCGCTCCAGCAATTCAGGAAGGACCTCAAGACCTGGAGCACGCTCCCCCTGCACCACAGAGCCTCACCATCGCTCCAGCAATTCAGGAAGGACCTCAAGACCTGGAGCACGCTCCCCTGCACCACAGAGCCTCACCATCGCTCCAGCAATTCAGGAAGGACCTCAAGACCTGGAGCACGCTCCCCCTGCACCACAGAGCCTCACCATCGCTCCAGCAATTCAGGAAGGACCTCAAGACCTGGAGCACGCTCCCCCTGCACCACAGAGCCTCACCATCGCTTCAGCAATTCAGGAAGGACCTCAAGACCTGGATCACGCTCCCCTGCACCACAGAGCCTCACCATCGCTCCAGCAATTCAGGAAGGACCTCAAGACCTGGAGCACGCTCCCCCTGCACCACAGAGCCTCACCATCGCTCCAGCAATTCAGGAAGGACCACAAGACCTGGATCACGCTCCCCTGCACCACAGAGCCTCACCATCGCTCCAGCAATTCAGGAAGGACCTCAAGACCTGGAGCACGCTCCCCCTGCACCACAGAGCCTCACCATCGCTCCAGCAATTCAGGAAGGACCTCAAGACCTGGAGCACGCTCCCCTGCACCACAGAGCCTCACCATCGCTCCAGCAATTCAGGAAGGACCTCAAGACCTGGAGCACGCTCCCCCTGCACCACAGAGCCTCACCATCGCTCCAGAAATTCAGGAAGGACCTCAAGACCTGGAGCACGCTCCCCCTGCACCACAGAGCCTCACCATCGCTCCAGCAATTCAGGAAGGACCTCAAGACCTGGAGCACGCTCCCCCTGCACCACAGAGCCTCACCATCGCTCCAGCAATTCAGGAAGGACCTCAAGACCTGGAGCACGCTCCCCCTGCACCACAGAGCCTCACCATCGCTCCAGCAATTCAGGAAGGACCTCAAGACCTGGAGCACGCTCCCCCTGCACCACAGAGCCTCACCATCGCTCCAGCAATTCAGGAAGGACCTCAAGACCTGGAGCACGCTCCCCTGCACCTCAGAGCCTCACCATCGCTCCAGCAATTCAGGAAGGACCTCAAGACCTGGAGCACGCTCCCCGCACCTCAGAGCCTCACCATCGCTCCAGCAATTCAGGAAGGACCTCAAGACCTGGAGCACGCTCCCCTGCACCACAGAGCCTCACCATCGCTCCAGCAATTCAGGAAGGACCTCAAGACCTGGAGCACGCTCCCCTGCACCACAGAGCCTCACCATCGCTCCAGCAATTCAGGAAGGACCTCAAGACCTGGAGCACGCTCCCCTGCACCACAGAGCCTCACCATCGCTCCAGCAATTCAGGAAGGACCTCAAGACCTGGAGCACGCTCCCCTACACCACAGAGCCTCACCATCGCTCCAGCAATTCAGGAAGGACCTCAAGACCTGGATCACGCTCCCCCTGCACCACAGAGCCTCACCATCGCTCCAGCAATTCAGGAAGGACCTCAAGACCTGGATCACGCTCCCCCTGCACCACAGAGCCTCACCATCGCTCCAGCAATTCAGGAAGGACCTCAAGACCTGGATCACGCTCCCCTGCACCACAGAGCCTCACCATCGCTCCAGCAATTCAGGAAGGACCTCAAGACCCGGAGCACGCTCCCCCTGCACCACAGAGCCTCACCATCGCTCCAGCAATTCAGGAAGGACCTCAAGACCCGGAGCACGCTCCCCTGCACCACAGAGCCTCACCATCGCTCCAGCAATTCAGGAAGGACCTCAAGACCCGGAGCACGCTCCCCCTGCACCACAGAGCCTCACCATCGCTCCAGCAATTCAGGAAGGACCTCAAGACCTGGAGCACGCTCCCCCTGCACCACAGAGCCTCACCATCGCTCCAGCAATTCAGGAAGGACCTCAAGACCTGGATCACGCTCCCCCTGCACCACAGAGCCTCACCATCGCTCCAGCAATTCAGGAAGGACCTCAAGACCTGGAGAACGCTCCCCCTGCACCACAGAGCCTCACCATCGCTCCAGCAATTCAGGAAGGATCTCAAGACCTGGAGCACGCTTCCCCTGCACATCAGAGCCTCACCATCGCTCCAGCAATTCAGGAAGGACCTCAAGACCTGGATCACGCTCCCCTGCACCACAGAGCCTCACCATCGCTCCAGCAATTCAGGAAGGATCTCAAGACCTGGATCACGCTCCCCCTGCACCACAGAGCCTCACCATCGCTCCAGCAATTCAGGAAGGATCTCAAGACCTGGATCACGCTCCCCCTGCACCACAGAGCCTCACCATCGCTCCAGCAATTCAGGAAGGACCTCAAGACCTGGATCACGCTCCCCCTGCACCACAGAGCCTCACCATCGCTCCAGCAATTCAGGAAGGACCTCAAGACCTGGATCACGCTCCCCTGCACCACAGAGCCTCACCATCGCTCCAGCAATTCAGGAAGGACCTCAAGACCTGGAGCACGCTCCCCTGCACCACAGAGCCTCACCATCGCTCCAGCAATTCAGGAAGGACCTCAAGACCTGGAGCACGCTCCCCCTGCACCACAGAGCCTCACCATCGCTCCAGCAATTCAGGAAGGACCTCAAGACCTGGAGCACGCTCCCCCTGCACCACAGAGCCTCACCATCGCTCCAGCAATTCAGGAAGGACCTCAAGACCTGGAGCACGCTTCCCTGCACCACAGAGCCTCACCATCGCTCCAGCAATTCAGGAAGGACCTCAAGACCTGGAGCACGCTTCCCTGCACCACAGAGCCTCACCATCGCTCCAGCAATTCAGGAAGGACCTCAAGACCTGGAGCACGCTCCCCCTGCACCACAGAGCCTCACCATCGCTCAAGCAATTCAGGAAGGACCTCAAGACCTGGAGCACGCTCCCCCTGCACCACAGAGCCTCACCATCGCTCCAGCAATTCAGGAAGGACCTCAAGACCTGGAGCATGCTCCCCCTGCACCACAGAGCCTCACCATCGCTCCAGCAATTCAGGAAGGACCTCAAGAACTGGACCACGCTCCCCCTGCACCTCAGAGCCTCACCATCGCTCCAGCAATTCAGGAAGGACCTCAAGACCTGGACCACGCTCCCCCTGCACCTCAGAGCCTCACCATCGCTCCAGCAATTCAGGAAGGACCTCAAGACCTGGACCACGCTCCCCCTGCACCACAGAGCCTCACCATCGCTCCAGCAATTCAGGAAGGACCTCAAGACCTGGAGCACGCTCCCCTGCACCACAGAGCCTCACCATCGCTCCAGCAATTCAGGAAGGACCTCAAGACCTGGAGCACGCTCCCCCTGCACCACAGAGCCTCACCATCGCTCCAGCAATTCAGGAAGGACCTCAAGACCTGGAGCACGCTCCCCCTGCACCACAGAGCCTCACCATCGCTCCAGCAATTCAGGAAGGACCTCAAGACCTGGAGCACGCTCCCCCTGCACCACAGAGCCTCACCATCGCTCCAGCAATTCAGGAAGGACCTCAAGACCTGGAGCACGCTCCCCCTGCACCACAGAGCCTCACCATCGCTCCAGCAATTCAGGAAGGACCTCAAGACCTGGATCACGCTCCCCCTGCACCACAGAGCCTCACCATCGCTCCAGCAATTCAGGAAGGACCTCAAGACCTGGATCACGCTCCCCCTGCACCTCAGAGCCTCACCATCGCTCCAGCAATTCAGGAAGGACCTCAAGACCTGGAGCACGCTCCCTCTGCACCTCAGAGCCTCACCATCGCTCCAGCAATTCAGGAAGGACCTCAAGACCTGGAGCACGCTCCCCCTGCACCACAGAGCCTCACCATCGCTCCAGCAATTCAGGAAGGACCTCAAGACCTGGAGCACGCTCCCCCTGCACCACAGAGCCTCACCATCGCTCCAGCAATTCAGGAAGGACCTCAAGACCTGGATCACGCTCCCACTGCACCACAGAGCCTCACCATCGCTCCAGCAATTCAGGAAGGACCTCAAGACCTGGAGCACGCTTCCCCTGCACCACAGAGCCGCACCATCGCTCCAGCAATTCAGGAAAGACCTCAAGACCTGGATCACGCTCCCCTGCACCACAGAGCCTCACCATCGCTCCAGCAATTCAGGAAGGATCTCAAGACCTGGATCACGCTCCCCCTGCACCACAGAGCCTCACCATCGCTCCAGCAATTCAGGAAGGATCTCAAGACCTGGATCACGCTCCCCCTGCACCACAGAGCCTCACCATCGCTCCAGCAATTCAGGAAGGACCTCAAGACCTGGATCACGCTCCCCTGCACCACAGAGCCTCACCATCGCTCCAGCAATTCAGGAAGGACCTCAAGACCTGGATCACGCTCCCCTGCACCATAGAGGCCTCACCATCGCTCCAGCAATTCAGGAAGGACCTCAAGACCTGGAGCACGCTCCCCCTGCACCACAGAGCCTCACCATCGCTCCAGCAATTCAGGAAGGACCTCAAGACCTGGAGCACGCTCCCCTGCACCACAGAGCCTCACCATCGCTCCAGCAATTCAGGAAGGACCTCAAGACCTGGAGCACGCTTCCCTGCACCACAGAGCCTCACCATCGCTCCAGCAATTCAGGAAGGACCTCAAGACCTGGAGCACGCTTCCCTGCACCACAGAGCCTCACCATCGCTCCAGCAATTCAGGAAGGACCTCAAGACCTGGAGCACGCTCCCCCTGCACCACAGAGCCTCACCATCGCTCCAGCAATTCAGGAAGGACCTCAAGACCTGGAGCACGCTCCCCCTGCACCACAGAGCCTCACCATCGCTCCAGCAATTCAGGAAGGACCTCAAGACCTGGAGCACGCTCCCCCTGCACCACAGAGCCTCACCATCGCTCCAGCAATTCAGGAAGGACCTCAAGAACTGGACCACGCTCCCCCTGCACCCCAGAGCCTCACCGTCGCTCCAGCAATTCAGGAAGGACCTCAAGACCTGGACCACGCTCCCCCTGCACCTCAGAGCCTCACCATCGCTCCAGCAATTCAGGAAGGACCTCAAGACCTGGACCACGCTCCCCCTGCACCACAGAGCCTCACCATCGCTCCAGCAATTCAGGAAGGACCTCAAGACCTGGACCACGCTCCCCCTGCACCACAGAGCCTCACCATCGCTCCAGCAATTCAGGAAGGACCTCAAGACCTGGAGCACGCTCCCCTGCACCACAGAGCCTCACCATCGCTCCAGCAATTCAGGAAGGACCTCAAGACCTGGACCACGCTCCCCCTGCACCACAGAGCCTCACCATCGCTCCAGCAATTCAGGAAGGACCTCAAGACCTGGAGCACGCTCCCCCTGCACCACAGAGCCTCACCATCGCTCCAGCAATTCAGGAAGGACCTCAAGACCTGGAGCACGCTTCCCTGCACCACAGAGCCTCACCATCGCTCCAGCAATTCAGGAAGGACCTCAAGACCTGGAGCACGCTCCCCCTGCACCACAGAGCCTCACCATCGCTCCAGCAATTCAGGAAGGACCTCAAGACCTGGAGCACGCTCCCCCTGCACCACAGAGCCTCACCATCGCTCCAGCAATTCAGGAAGGACCTCAAGACCTGGATCACGCTCCCCCTGCACCACAGAGCCTCACCATCGCTCCAGCAATTCAGGAAGGAGCTCAAGACCTGGATCACGCTCCCCTGCACCTCAGAGCCTCACCATCGCTCCAGCAATTCAGGAAGGACCTCAAGACCTGGAGCACGCTCCCTCTGCACCTCAGAGCCTCACCATCGCTCCAGCAATTCAGGAAGGACCTCAAGACCTGGAGCACGCTCCCTCTGCACCTCAGAGCCTCACCATCGCTCCAGCAATTCAGGAAGGACCTCAAGACCTGGAGCACGCTCCCCCTGCACCACAGAGCCTCACCATCGCTCCAGCAATTCAGGAAGGATCTCAAGACCTGGATCACGCTCCCCTGCACCACAGAGCCTCACCATCGCTCCAGCAATTCAGGAAGGACCTCAAGACCTGGATCACGCTCCCCTGCACCACAGAGCCTCACCATCGCTCCAGCAATTCAGGAAGGACCTCAAGACCTGGAGCACGCTCCCCCTGCACCACAGAGCCTCACCATCGCTCCAGCAATTCAGGAAGGACCTCAAGACCTGGAGCACGCTCCCCCTGCACCACAGAGCCTCACCATCGCTCCAGCAGTTCAGGAAGGACCTCAAGACCTGGAGCACGCTCCCCTGCACCACAGAGCCTCACCATCGCTCCAGCAGTTCAGGAAGGACCTCAAGACCTGGAGCACGCTCCCCCTGCACCACAGAGCCTCACCATCGCTCCAGCAGTTCAGGAAGGACCTCAAGACCTGGAGCACGCTCCCCCTGCACCACAGAGCCTCACCATCGCTCCAGCAATTCAGGAAGGACCTCAAGACCTGGATCACGCTCCCCCTGCACCACAGAGCCTCACCATCGCTCCAGCAATTCAGGAAGGACCTCAAGACCTGGATCACGCTTCCCTGCACCACAGAGCCTCACCATCGCTCCAGCAATTCAGGAAGGACCTCAAGACCTGGATCACGCTTCCCTGCACCACAGAGCCTCACCATCGCTCCAGCAATTCAGGAAGGACCTGAAAACCTGGAGCACGCTCCCCTGCACCACAGAGCCTCACCATCGCTCCAGCAATTCAGGAAGGACCTCAAGACCTGGAGCACGCTCCCCTGCACCACAGAGCCTCACCATCGCTCCAGCAATTCAGGAAGGACCTCAAGACCTGGAGCACGCTCCCCTGCACCACAGAGCCTCACCATCGCTCCAGCAATTCAGGAAGGACCTCAAGACCTGGAGCACGCTCCCCCTGCACCACAGAGCCTCACCATCGCTCCAGCAGTTCAGGAAGGACCTCAAGACCTGGATGTTTGATCAATAGGACAACAGGCAGCTTGAACATGATCCCTCAGCACCTCGAGGCCTTCACGGATGATGCAGCCGCGCTTTACAAATCCTGATTGATTGATATAGCTGACTGTGCCTGCAGCAGCCGGTCAGTGGATATCTATGTGTCTCAGCCTGCCGGTGGATGTCTGTGCACAGCTGACTGTTCCTGTGGAAACTTGTCAGTGCATATCTGTGCACAGCTGATTGTGCCTGTGACAGCCGGTCAGCGGTTGGCTGTGCATAGCTGACTGTGCCTGAGCAGCCTGTTGGTGGATATCTGTGCACAGCTGATTATGCCCGTGACACTCTGTCTTGGCTGTCTGTGCCCGGTGCTTCTGGCACCCTTGAGGACCAAGCTCTAATAAATATCCTTAAAACGCACCCTGCTTCATTGGATTCGTTTATAAATCTCCAACAGATTATACATTGCTGAGATGGGTGCTTCAGGATCTCAGTGTTTGCTGGTGGCCCGTGAGTACCACAGGGAGGGGCGCTGACCCCATCACTTTCAGCTGTCCCTCTGATGAGATGGGTGCTTCAGGATCACAGTGGCTGCCGCTGGCCCATGGTGTACCACAGGAAGGGAAGCTGACCCCATCACTTTCAGCTGTCCCTCTGTTGAGATGGATGCTTCAGGATCTCAGTGGCTGCCGCTGGCCCGTGGGTACTGCATGGGGGAATGCTGTTTCCCATCACTTTCAGCTGTCCCTCTGTTGAGGTGGGTGCTTCAGGATCTCAGTGGCTGCCGCTGGCCCGTGGGTACCACAGGGAGGGATGCTGACCCCATCACTTTCAGATGTCCCTCTGTTGAGATGGGTGCTTCAGAATCTCAGTGTCTGCCGCTAGCTCGTGGGTACCACAGGGAGGGATGCTCACCCCAATCTCTTTCAGCCTCTGCATGGGACATCTGTGAGTCCTGCACACTGACAGCAGCATCAAGATCCATCCATATGCCAATCATTTGCACACTGATCTGAAGGTCTGTTGTGCCTACGACACCAGTCAACTCAACGAGAGCCAACCACAACCGCACTCATCCTTTTCACAAACGCCAACAGACAAGTTGAGATCTACGCGTGACAATCTGACATGAAGTCGAGTAGTATCACACCTAATCTCGCCACAAACACCAGATCAACTCGGCGCAGGAATACTGAGGGTTTATTCTGGGCTGTCAAATGTCCTGCACTTCCAAAAACTGAACTCGCATCATACTGTGTCTCTCAACTGCATCTCAATGCATTCTCTTTAAGTGATTTCTGAAGGGAGACCTATGGACTTCTCAGTCCCCCAGCACATGCAGCAAACAGAAGACTGCCGACATTCTCAGACGTAGATTTTTGTATGACAGTTGGTTTCAAACAAAAAAGTAAATTTATTTGTGACTCGGGCCTGATTTGGATCTTGGCGGATGGGATACTGTGTTACAACCGTGACGGACATCCTGTCTGCCCAATTATAAGTGCCATAGGATATAATGAAATTGTAATTTGGGATACCGTCACGTTGATGAAGGAGTAACCCTGTCTGCCAAACTCATAATCAGGCCCTCAGTGTCACATTCCATGAGTATCCGTATCCCATCAAAATTATTGGATATGCTTGCTGAGGTGCTGCCAAGAAGTGTTGTGTGGTACCAGAGTCACTGCTTCAGGCCCTCACAGTGAACTCAGACCTCAGTCATGAGGACGTGTTTCATCTTTCTTGAGGAGGCTTTGGTGGGAGATAGAAACTTCAGATGTTGATGGAAGAATCTGAATGTCTATAACTTTGAGGCTTTCACTCTTAGGGCCTTGCCGTGGTGTTCTCACCCGCTGCTGGGCCAGTTCCAGGTTTGCCACCAGTAGCTGGAGTAGCATGTTACACGTCTGTGTGTACCTACGTGCATGGCCTAATGAGCCAAATTATGTGTCATGACAAGGTGTGACATCACTGCGCTTGTGACTCAAAGACTGCAATTGAATCAATTCTGCAGCCTCTAGCTCCCCTTCACATCTTCAACGACAAATGTGTGGCCTTAGTGGCTTTTAGAAGCACTTTATCCCGAGTACTTAAGAGGACTGGTGCAATGGTAACTCTATGAATTGTGGTACTGAAGTTCTGCATGGAGACTCTGAACAGTAAAACTGAAAGTACTGGAACTCATTGGGAAACTCAGGATTAATGACGGACATGCGATAACATGGGATAACATGAGGTCCCTGAAGTTGTCCCATGTAAAGCCCCAGGTCATTCTGTTCTTTATTAGCAGTGAATAAGAACTCGCATAATAAGCAACAGACAACAGTATACATGAATAGCCAGAGACATTAAAAGCACCCATTGAGCACCAATGGCCCCAGACAGTACATACTTCAGTAGGATCAGCCAGTAATGAGAACCAGTGGCCCAAAGCAGTAAGCTACATCAATGGCCCCAGGAATATACAGGCATTAGTGGCCCCAGGTTTTACTAATATCAATGATGGCAGGCAATGCATACATTAATGCCCCAATGTAGTGCATAAACCAATAGCCCCAATCAATGCATGGAGCAATGTCCCCAGGAAGCACATGTAGCGATGGGCTTCAACATTATCTGCATCAATGGCCCCGGGAAGCACATCTAACAATGGCCACAGACAGTATGAACAATAATGGCCCTGGTAGTGCAGACATCAGTGGTGAAAGGCCACTAGTGTTCCTATACGGTACATAAACCAATGGTAACAGTCAATGCGTGTATCAATGTCCCAAGGCAACACATGAATCAATAAACTGTATCAGCATCAATATCTCTAGTCAGTAGATGTACCAGTAGCTTCAGATAACTTGAGCATCTATGACCTCAGACATCACAAGCATCAATGACCTCAGACATCACAAGCATCAATGACCTCAGACATCACAAGCATCAATGACCTCAGACATCACAAGCATCAATGACCTCAGACATCACAAGCATCAATGACCTCAGACATCACAAGCATCAAAGACCTCAGACATCACAAGCATCAATGGCTTCAGACAGTAATGAGCAACAGTGGCTCCAAGTAGTAAGGAGCATCAGTGGCATCAGTGAGTAGAAGCATCAATGCAAGCAGTAAGGATCATTGATGGCCCCAGAGAGTAGTGAGCATTGATGGCCACAGATAGCACGAGGACCAGTTTCCCCAGGCAGTATAAGTATCAGTGGCCACAGAGAATATGAGATTGCGCCCAGGCAGTAGGGGCATGGCTCAAGGTATTCCATTGATCAAGGGCCGCGGACAGAATGGCAATCCCTGGCGCCAGGCAGTACGTGTATGCACATGGGTCAAGGGCCACAGGCAATGGAAACATCAATGGCACCAAGCAGTACAAGTATCAATAACCCCAGGCAGCGTAAACATCAACAGCTCATCGGCCCCAGTAGTAATGAGCATCAGTGACCCCACGCAGAATGAACATCAATGTCCACACAGAATAGCAGAACATGAAGCAGTACATACAGGGTGAAAGGTCTTGATAGACAGCAGAGTCCTGCTGCCGCGCCTCTCCTCTGTACCCCTAATGTCATGATCAGGTAGAGATGAGCAGTAGCCGAGAAGAATGATTACGTCGCCATAGATACAGCGGGAAAAGTTACTTACTCCATGTTCCTGGGCAGCAGAGAAGAGTTTGAACCTGTGCCTTGCACCCAGGGCTGGCCAGTCCTGCATGAGTGGTGCCACATCGTGGGAATCTGGAGACCAGGTCCCCTTGTTGAAATACTGCAGCCTCTTGTGAGCCTCCTGTTCGTCAAAGGCTCAAAGGCACGCACAGGTCAGTAGTAAGCGTGGAGTGCGCCATGAAACTGACTGTGAGTGTCACGCATGGGAGACACGCAATGGCACAACTACAATGCAACTATAATATGACTCACACGATGAGACAGGCTATCATGCAGAGAAGTCCAAGCTGCTTCAAGTTCAGCTCGCATCTTGAGCACACACGCGGAGCTGCGCTATCAGTCCCCATATTACGCATCTTACAAGGAGTATGTCACTCTGGACCGTGGGCACAGAGTGAGAAACTCTCTGCAGTGCATTGGCCTCACACTAGATGTGTGATACTTGGCAGGGCTGCACATGCAATGGTCGAGCCTGCACAAGTATCACATGTTGGAATGGTCCATGCACATGTTGCACCAGTATTGGGGAGGCGTGAGTAAATGGTTCACGATTTGCACAGGCCAATATTATTGGTTCTTCAGATGTTTCCTTGGACTGGCTGCTGACGTGAAACCTCAAACAGGCAGAAAGCATGGGCAGCATGTATGTCTGTGATAATAATCTACAGGAACCTGGGCTACCATGGAGCACCGCGCACTCACGCCGCCCCGTGTGACCCTGTAGTTATATTACATGCGGACAGTGAACCCAGCTCTATGGAGAGAAGAGACCCAGGAGGCAGCAAACTAAGTGTGCGAATGGGTTGTAAATACTTTATTAAAATTCAAAAGAATTATTAAAAAATAATACAGATTAAAAGAACCCAAGTCCAAGTACCATGACAAAACTGACGGACTGACGGATGCGCAAACTGAAGTAAACAAAGCTAGAATAAACAAAAAACAATTTGCGTGACTACATTGAGAATGTAGAAATATTTGCCAAATAGGTGTTGCATAATCGTGGTTACAGATGAGCCATCAATGATTCTTCACACTTCCTCTAATAAAGCATCTTCCGCCCTTCACGTACGTCAGTGACGTCTCCTCATCACCACGCGCAGCAGCAGCCCAGGCCTGGGGCCAGCCATGGATGACTGTCCATGGAAAGGGCCACATCTGGTAACATTCACTGCTAATCCCACCCCGAGCCCAGGCCAGCGCTGATTAGCCACAGGGGTCGCTGCCGCTCCCAGCCTCAGCCAATAGCAGCCGGGCCTGCCTCCGTGTGGCCGAGACGTAATGCTTCCGGTGTCAAGGAGGCTTTAGAGGCTGTCACCAGCCACAGGATATTGAAGCCATTTTTAATGGGGCCAACAGCTTGGGGCCTCTGATCTCGGGGTTTAGGGGGGCCCGTCTCCTTGTTCTTTACCTCCCAGGCCCTGGTACAGATTGAAGCAGGAAGAGCTCTGCGGCGAAGGCAGGCCTGGAGCCTGTTCAAAAACATGCTACCAACAGGGGAAGGCATGGGGCTTTAATAAATCCAGGCGGGTCAAGGCACACACCTCTCAGGCTGAAAGGCATCAAGTACCATGGACATGATGCCGCCAATGTGCAGCACAGCAAATGTGAAAATCACCCATTGGGTGAGACAGCGCGCACAGAAAACCACAGAGTGAGAGCGAAAGGCTGCTTTATTAGAGCAAAAAGGAACAAAACACCTGAGAACTTCTAAACAAGCATTGGCATAGCCAATAGGTCTCGCTTTTGGGACCTTATAAGTGAATAGCCATGCAACACTTGATGTTGTCTAATCTAGGATATTGTGCTGGATAACTAAACATTTATAATGTCCCAAAGGCGAGACCTATTGGCTATGCATTGGGGGGCCTTATAAGTGTTTAGGTAGAGCTATTGACTTTGGCAATGTTTCTAAGCTGTGCTGTAGAGAAGTGTGGCTGCTGTGCAGCATGCTGAGAAGTTGTAATTAAAAAGTGTAAGAAGCACTGAGTGATGCTGTGGTATCGTTGAGTGATGCTGTGCTGGCCCTGAGTTATGCTGTGGTGGCGTTGAGTGATGCTGTGCTGGCCCTGAGTGATGCTGTGGTGGCCCTGAGTGATGCTGTGGTGGTGCTGACTGATGCTGTTGTGGTGCTGAGTGTTGCTGTAGTTGCGCTGAGTGATGTTGTGGTGGCGCTGAGTGATGTTGTGGTGCCCCTGAGTGATGTTGTCGTGGTGCTGAGTGATGCTGTGGTTGTGCTGAGTGATGCTGTGGTGGTGTTGAGTGATGCTGTGGTGACGCTGAGTGATGTTGTGGTGGTGCTGAGTGATGCTGTGGTGGTGCTGAGTGATGCTGTGGTAGCGCATAGTGATGCTGTGGTGATACTGAGTGATGCTGTGGTGTTTCTGAGTGATGCTGTGTTGGTGCTGAGTGATGCTGTGGTGGCGCTGTGTGATGCTGTGGTAGCGCATAGTGATGCTGTTGTGGTACTGAGTGATGCTGTGGTGTTCCTGAGTGATGCTGTGGTGGTGCTGAGTGATGCTGTGGTGAAGGTGAGTGATCCTGTGGTGGCCCTGAGTGATGCTGTGGTGGTGCTGAGTGATGATGTGGTGGTGCTGATTGATGCTGTGGTGGTGTTGAGTGATGCTGTGGAGATCTTGAGTGATGCTCTGGTGATGCTGAGTGACGCTGTGGTGGTGCTGACTGATGCCGTGGTGGCGTTGAGTGATCCTGTGCTGGCCCTGAGTGATGCTGTGGTGGCCCTGAGTGATGTTGTGGTGGTGCTGACTGATGCGGTGGTGATGCTGATTGATGCTGTGGTGCTGCAGAGTGATGCTGTGGTGGTACTGAGTGATGCTGTGGTTTTCCTGAGTGATGCTGTGGTGGTGCCGAGTGATGTTGTGGTGAAGGTGAGTGATGCTGTGGTGGCCCTGAGTGATGCTGTGGTGGTGCTGAGTGATGATGTGGTGGTGCTGACTGATGCTGTGGTGGCCCTGAGTGATGCTGTGGTGTCCCTGAGTGATGATGTGGTGTCACTGAGTGATGCTGTGGTGGTGCTGAGTGATGCTGTGGTGGTGCTGAGTGTTGCTGTGGTTGCATAGAGCGATGCTGTGGTGGCGCTGAGTTATGCTGTTGTGGCCCTGAGCGATATTGTTGTGTGCTTGAGTGACGCTGTGGTGTTGCTGAGTGTTGCTGTAGTTGCGCTGAGTGATGTTGTGGTGGCGCTGAGTGATGTTGTGGTGCCCCTGAGTAATGTTGTCGTGGTGCTGAGTGATGCTGTGGTGGTGCTGAGTGATGCTGTGGTGGTGTTGAGTGATGCTGTGGTGGCGCTGAGTGATGTTGTGGTGGTGCTGAGTGATGCTGTCGTAGCGCATAGTGATGCTGTGGTGGTACTGAGTGATGCTGTGGTGTTTCTGAGTGATGCTGTGTTGATGCTGTGGTGGTGCTGTGTGATGCTGTGGTAGCGCATAGTGATGGTGTGGTGGTACTGAGTGATGCTGTGGTGTTCCTGAGTGATGTTGTGGTGGTGCTGAGTGATGCTGTGGTGAAGGTGAGTGATGCTGTGGTGGCCCTGAGTGATGTTGTGGTGGTGCTGAGTGATGCTGTTGTAGCGCATAGTGATGCTGTGGTGGTACTGAGTGATGCTGTGGTGTTTCTGAGTGATGCTGTGTTGATGCTGTGGTGGTGCTGTGTGATGCTGTGGTAGCGCATAGTGATGCTGTGGTGGTACTGAGTGATGCTGTGGTGTTCCTGAGTGATGTTGTGGTGGTGCTGAGTGATGCTGGGGTGAAGGTGAGTGATGCTGTGGTGGCCCTGAGTGATGCTGTGGTGGTGCTGAGTGATGATGTGGTGGTGCTGACTGATGCTGTGGTGGTGCTGAGTGATGCTGGGGTGAAGGTGAGTGATGCTGTGGTGGCCCTGAGTGATGCTGTGGTGGTGCTGAGTGATGATGTGGTGGTGCTGACTGATGCTGTGGTGGTGCTGAGTGATGCTGTGGTGGTGCTGAGTGATGCTGGGGTGAAGGTGAGTGATGCTGTGGTGGCCCTGAGTGATGCTGTGGTGGTGCTGAGTGATGATGTGGTGGTGCTGACTGATGCAGTGGTGGTGCTGAGTGATGCTGTGGTGGTGCTGTGGTGGTGCTGAGTGATGCTGTGGTGGTGCTGAGTGATGCTGGGGTGGTGCTGAGTGATGCTGTGGTGACGCTGAGTGATGCTGTGGTGACGCTGAGTGATGCTGTTGTGAGGCTGAGTGATGCTGTGGTGACGCTGAGTGATGCTGTTGTGACGCTGAGTGATGCTGTGGTGACGCTGAGTGATGCTGTGGTGACGCTGAGTGATGCTGTGGTGTTCCTGAGTGATGTTGTAGTGGTGCTGAGTGATGCTGGGGTGAAGGTGAGTGATGCTGTGGTGGCCCTGAGTAATGCTGTGGTGGTGCTGAGTGATGATGTGGTGGTGCTGACTGATGCTGTGGTGGTGCTGAGTGATGCTGTGGTGGCCCTGAGTGATGCTGTGGTGGTGCTGAGTGATGCTGTGGTGATGCTGAGTGATGCTGTGGTGGCCCTGAGTGATGCTGTGGTGGTGCTGAGTGATGCTGTGGTGGATTTGAGTGATGCTGTGGTGGTGCTGAGTGATGCTGTGGTGGATTTGAGTGATGCTGTGGTGGTGCTGATGGATGCTCTATCACACAGTACTGAGAAACAGGCCCAGCAAATTCATTAGTCAACAAAAAGAAACGTTTTCAGAGATTTCCCAAAGCACAAGTAATGTGCAATGAGGTGAAGCGAGAAAGGGGGAGATTTCCATAACCTGCAACAGGAAAAGACAGCGCCTGATTCTGCATCATCTTCTTTATGAATGAGGTGCTGTTGCCATTTGCTTTATGACAGATACATTGGCTTTTGAATTTGATGCCTTTGTGAACAGGAAGCTCATGTAATTGATTCAAGTGGTCGGTGATAGGTGCCCATCTTGGTAAGCCAAGGCATACTCAGCGCAAATTTAAAAAAAAATAATTTGAAGCTTTTGAATTTGGTAGTTGTATAAAACCAGATACATGTGTTTCAGTAATCAAGACACAATCCCACAATTATGATGTGTGCCCTCGGTTAATCAGTATCTATGTGCTCACAGTCACACATGGCAAGCGTAACAGAAGGAATAATCGTTTTGCCGTAGTACATATGTGTATCAAACTGACCTTGGGAGCCACCCTTTTCAGATGGTGCACCAGAACGCCATGCAAACCGGAGCGCTTCATAAACTCGCTGGGTATATGAAGCGCTATATAAATAGTGCAATAGGACCATCCTAAAAGTGGTTTGGGCTTTCAAAGGGTAAGAAAGAGCTTTACAACTAGCAGTACAATACAACCATCCATTGCTGGAGCCAGAGGCTAGTGTGCATGTATTGACGTCATGATTTACACGGCTGTGCTTGTTTTCTCATATTTTCACTGTAAGGCCTGCTTGTGGTAAGTGCAGTTGATGGTAGTGAATGAAACAGATACCACTTAATGAAACTGATAGCTGTGGTTGCAGCTAGCAGCCCTGGATGCAGCTGATAGGATGGAGTGCGTCTGATAGGACTGGATGTAGGTGATGTCATTCGTGACCGCTTAGGTCTGCCATTTTAATGAATCAAAGACTGTGCAGTGCAGGACAATAAAAAAGACAGTCTAAAAGCCCACTTAGTGGTGGGGTGTGCCGTCTTTTAGCGGAAGCGATCCTAGTGGTGGGGTGTGCCGTCTTTTAGCGGAAGCGATCCTAGTGGTGGGGTGTGCCGTCTTTTAGCGGAAGCGATCCTAGTGGTGGGGTGTGCCGTCTTTTAGGAGAAGCGATCCAGCTCGGTTTGATTTGTAGTAGATGCTGAACCTCAGGCTTGGAGCTGTCACTCTCTCATCATGTTGGGGCTCTAATATGAACTCTGGGGGCTCAGGGACGGAGTGTGGTGAGACTTGCAGTGTTTGACTGTGTTTACGCTGTGAAATTCCGAGGGAGGACGTCAAACTAGACCCCATAAACTTTGCTGGCTGGCAAACACCTGGTGTGGATGATGTGGAGCAAAATTTTGAAAGGCAAGAAGGGTAGTACCACCTCTTGGATGCAGAGGTCTAGCCACTGTTGCACTGGTGGGTGGCAGACGGTCAAGCACAGAGGAAGCAAGTGCCCGGCATGGGAGAATGTTAACAGAGGGGCACACTTCATGGGCCTGCATGACAAAAAAGTGAAAGTTAAAAAAACAAGCCCAGGAGTAGTGTGCGCGCGCGCGCGCTAAAAGAAATTAAAAAGAAGCACGCGAGCGACGGCAAAAGTGAAAGCAGGCTGGCGAGTGGTGTGCGATGTGCGCGCACCATGACGAGAGAGGAAAGCCAGATGGCGCCTCTGCTCGTCATTGTGCGCGTAACCGCACGCTCTATGCCAGCCAAAAAGCTGTGGTCGGCTTTTTAACGCCCACACACTAAATGTCTCGCCAGATCAGCGCATGCGCTGGCTCAGGCAAGACCTAAAAAGGGAGAGGGTGGGCAGACATAATGAAGGTACACCACGCAGGACCACAGCATGCGACGAATGAGGTGACGAGACCCCAGAGACACCAACTATCACCCACCCCCACTCCCCCCTCATACGATCTGACCAGGGGGCCGCCTGGACCCAAGGGTACACCAACACAACGAAGACGTTGGGGGGGAAGCACCAAGCCTCTCTCACCCCAGGTCCCCATTGTGCAAGACGGCGCGCAATGAAGGCCATAGAGTGAGAGCAAAAGGCCACTTTATTAGAGCAGGTGTGCAGTGAGTTTCCAAAACATACAATGATAATCATAACCCCACCTCACTAATACATATTTATCACCTAACCCCTCCCACCCTTAAACCTCCCCAATAAAACATTTTTTTGGTTCTTTTTTTAAATTTGGAGAGGTAAAATTGACTATTTCCACTCCAGTTTGCGTAACAGTAGGGAAAGTGCTTCACTTCAAATGCATAACATATTTGAATAACCCTATTAATTTACAACAAATATAAAACTCTAAATATGAACATAATTAATTAACCACAAAACGATATATATAAAAGTAAAAAAACAATTAAAAATTAACATGATTATTAAACAATGTAATAATTAATGATCATTAATAAAAAATGTTAAAATGTCTTTATTTAATACTTAATTAACTTCCCACACTATACCCCCACAAACCTAGCAGCCCACACTTAAAATATAACTAAAATAAATAAGTATAACACAATTAACATAATTAACTAATTATTAATAATTAATAATTCATTGTAAATTAATTATTACTTAATTACTTTCCCACCCAATACTCCTACAAACCCAGCAGCCCACACCTAATATATAACTTAAAAAGTATAATTATTACACAATTTACATGGTTATTAATCAATTAAATAAGTAATAATACATTAATAATTAATTGTTAATTAATTAAACCTAATGCACTTCACCCCGATACCGCAATAAACCTAGCAACCCGCTACAGCACTATAAATTACTATTAGCAATTTAACAAAAAATGAAAAATCATTTAAAATAACAAACTATATTTAAAAATATTATTAACAATTATGCAAACAATAATAACACATAAAATTAATATATGAACTAAAGCACATAAAGATAATTAAAAATCGAACTTTTTTACAACTATATTATTAATTGAAAAAACTCGATATTGTTGACAACGATATTTCTGCATCACAATATTTTTGCATCACAGTATTTTTTTCCAATATTTCTGTAACTTGATATTTAAAACTCATATCTTGTCCAACTACCCCAAAAGCTTCCTTGTTCCCGTCAAGTAATATTCATTGCCCAGAAAGGACAGATGGACCCCGTCCGGTCTAGCTGGTGAAAGGTCCTTCTCAATGATGTTCTCAATGTGTGGAAGGGATAGTCTTCTTAGGGCACAAGAAACGTCTCCTCTCTCAACTGACCCTATGCCTGGCTCGCTCCACTGCTGTGTGCTTATGCGCCCCCTCCAAACCCGACGCACCACTAACTCCGTCCAGATAATGTGGGTCCATGACCATGACTTTGCAATCAACCATACATCTTCTTTCATGAACTTTAGTAAGCCGAGATCAGAAAGCTGTACTAAATCATTCTCCCCTAAGTGAATTAGTAACATGTCTAGAGACACAGGGGGAATCACTGACTTTGACAACCACAGCAATAGCTGGTTACATCTCACACTGCACTTGCCCCACCATCTAACTTCAAAGCAGTCAGAGTGCAGACCGAGGCCCACACCAAAATGCTTCTTCTTCGCCTGCTTTTCTGCCCAACGGAAAAAGGAGTGGCCAACAATGCAAATGGTGAATAATGCTGTCCAGGGTCTAGCTACACAACTTCAAATAGATAAGACAAGTTAGGAAAAGCACTTACTTAGCAACTGTCGTTCAACCGATGGATATAGCACCAACAGCAGTTTGACCTCCGTCGCCCCAACATTCTAGTGGAATTCTGTGGCTTTTTGTGTGGGGTGGGGTGGAGTATAGTTGAGTTGAGTGAAATTGTGTGGCACTGTGTAGAATGGAGTGCAGTGGATGGGAATTGTGTGGCATTGTGTGTTGTTGAGTGGCATGGAGTTGAGTGGAATGGAATGGAATTGTGTGGTATTGTGTGACATGGTGTGGGTGGAGTGAAGTGGAATTGTGTGGCATTGTGTGGAGTGAAGTGGAATTATGTGGTATTGTGTGGAGTTGAATGGAACTGTGTGGTACTGTGTGGGGTGGAATTGTGTATCATTGTGTGGAGTGGACTGGAATTATGTAGTATTGTGTGGTGTGGAGTGGAAGTGTTTGGTACTGTGTGACATTGCTTGGAGTGGAGTGGAATTATGTGACATTGTGTGGCATGGAGTGGAATTGTGTGGCACTGTGTGGAGTGGGTAGGAATTGTGTGGCATTGTGTGGTGTGGAGTGTAATTGCATGGAGTGGAGTGGAATGGCATTGTGTAGCGTGGAGTTGTGTGGAGCGAACTCGAGTGGAGTGAAGTGGAATTGCATGGCATTGTGTGGCATAGAGTGGAGTTGAACTATGTGGCAGTGTGTGGCTTGGTGTGAAGTGAAATTCTGTGGCATTGTGTGGAGTGTACTGGAGTGGAGTGTAATTGTGTGGAGAGTAATTGTGTGGCATAGCATGGCTTGGAGTGGAGTGGAATTGTCTGGCATTGCTTGGAGTGGAATTGTGTGGCATAGAGTAGAGTGGAATTGTGTGGCATTGTGAGGAATTGAGTAGAGTCGAATTCTGTGGCATTATGTGGAATGGAGTGGAGTGAATTGTGTGGTGTAGAGTGAATTGGAGTGGAATTGTGTGGCATTATGTGGAGTGGAGTACAGTGGATGGGAGTGGTGTGGCATTGTGTGGTGTGGAGTGTATTTATGTGGAGTGGAGTGAAATTGTGTGGCAGTATGTGGAGTGGAGTTGAGTGAAATGGAGTGGAGTAGAGTGGAATTGTGTGGTATTGTGTGACATGGTGTGGGTGGAGTGAAGTGGAATTTTGTGGCATTGAGTGGACTGGAGTAGAATTGTGTGGTATTGTGTGGAGTTGAGTTGAACTGTGTGGTATTGTGTGGAGTGGAATTGTGTAGCATTGTGTGGAGTGGAATTTAGTGGCATTGTGTGGAGTGGAAGAGTGTGTATTGTGTGACATTGTGTGGAGTGGAGTGGAACTGTGTGGCATTGTGTGGGGTGGAATTGTGTGGCACTGTGTTGCATGGAGTGGTGTGGATTGGAATTGTGTGGCATGGAGTCAAGTGGAATTGTGTGGCACTGTGTGGAGTGGAAAGGAAATTTGTGGCATTACGTGGAGTGGAATTGTGGGTCATTGTGTGTCTTGGATTGGGGTAGAGTGATACACTGTGTGGCGTGGAGTGGAATGGCATTGTGGAGCGTGGAGTGGTGTGGAGCAAAGTCGAGTGGAGTGAAGTGGAATTGTGTGGCATAGAGTGGAGTTGACCTATGTGGCATTGTAAGCTTGGTGTGAAGTGGAATTCTGTGGCATTGTGTGGAGTGTACTGGAGTGGAGTGTAATTGTGTGAAGTAGAGTGTAATTGTGTGGCATTGTGTGGCTTAAAGTGGAGTGGAATTGTCTGGCATTATATGGCGTGGAGTGGAATTGTGTGGCACTGAGTAAAGTGGAGTGGGATTGTGTGGCACTGTGTGGAATGGAGTGAGATTGCATGGCACAGAGTGGAATGGAATTGTGTGGTATTGTGAGGAATTGAGTGGAGTGGAATTGGGTGGCATTGTCTGGAATGGAGTGGGGTGGAATTGTGTTGCATTGTGTGAAGTGTAGTTGAATTGTCTGGATTGTGTAGAGTGGAGTGGAATTGTGTGGCATTGTTTGGTGTGGAGTGGAGCGGAATTGTGTTGCATTGTGTGAAGTGTAGCTGAATTGTCTGGATTGTGTAGAGTGGAGTGAAATTGTGTGGCATTATGTGGTGTGCAGTGGAGTGGGATTTTGTGTGGCGTGGAATGGAGTGAATTGGAATGGTGTTCATTGTGTGGTGTGCAGTGAAATTGTGTGGAATTGTGTGGCGTGGGAGTGCTGTGATGTGGAATTGTGTGGCATTGAGTGGAGTGGAATTGTGTGGTGTGTGGTGGAGTGCGACTGTGTGACATTGTTTGGAGTGGAGTGGAATTGTGTGGTATTGTGTGGTGTGCCAAGGATTTTTATAGTTAAGAATGCGCATTGACTGTCTGCAGGTGAGACCTAAAAAGGGGAGAGGGGAGTCTACTGCCAATGATCATAAAGAGAAGAACATAAAAGAGGAGGGTCACAGATCATCGAGATGGGAGTAGTGAGCGGACATGCAGGGAGAAAGCAAGATGGAAAGCTAGAGAGGTGGTGAGTAATTACAGAGAAAATAGGAAAAAGGCTGTAATACTTAATACTGATGGTAACAGGGGACAGTTCAAAAGAGAAAGAGACAAGAGAAGAGGCAGATAGATTGGGATGGGATAGAATTCAAGTAAGAGAAGGTGGAATGAAGGAAAAGGGGGTGTGAGCACAAAAGGAAAGAAGGAAAGATAAGGAAAGGACAGGAAAGAGAGGAGAGGGGAGGGGAGGGAAGGGAAGGGAAGGGAAGGGAAGGAAAGGAGAGGAGAGAGGAGAGAGAGAGAGAGAGGGAGGAGAGGAGAGAGAAAGGAGAGGCGAGGGAGAGGAAAGGAGGAAAGGGAGGGGAGGGGAGGAAAGGAGAGGGAGAGGAAAGGGAGAGGAGAGGAAAGGAAAGGAGGAAAGGAAAGGAAGGGGAGGGGAGGAGAGGAGAGGAGAGGAGAGGAGAGGAAAGGAAAGGAAAGGAAAGGAAAGGAAAGAAAGGGTGAGGAGAGGAGAGGAGAGGGGAGGAAAGGAAAGAAAGGGAAAGGAAAGGGAGGAGAGGAGAGGAGGAAAGGAAAGGGAGGGAAGGGAAGGGAAGGAAAGGAAAGGAAAGGAAAGGAGAGGAAAGGAAAGGAAAGGGAAGGAGGAAAGAAGGAAAGGAAAGGAAAGGAAATTCAAACAGCGCAAAGTATAATGAGAAAGAAGAGAGAGAAAGAGGGCAGAACAGTAAGGCACATATGGCTGAAGCTGACTGGAAGCTGGAGATGGGAGAGAGAGTGGCCAGAATCACACAATGTTTGGTCAGGTGTCTGAGTGAGGAATAGAGGTGAGGTCCCAAGGTGTGCAATAAGATCACCTGTTCAGTTCTCTTACTCTGTCCCCACACTGGTGACCGGAGATGTTGTCAGTGAGACCATCCTTCTTTCTAGATTCCCTGGGGCAGTGGTGTCCCTTGGAGGGCAGATCTCTCTGTGAGTTAACCAATGAGGGACAGCGCTTGTATAATCCTGTGGCAAATGACAAGGCCACGTATACGCTCAATACGTTTATTCAGATAAGAAGCCTGTGCTGGGCAAAGCCTACTAGAGACAGACATGCAGCAACTCCACCACAACAGTGAGCCATGTACAAAACACTCCCACAATCCACACCGCTAGATCCTAAAGAGACATCAGTGCAGCCTGTGAAGGCACCAATTTAACAGGGCTTCCAGGACTTGCTAAAACAATGGGGATGCACACTGCATACTACACACTCCCCTTTCCTCATAAAGACAAGAAACAAACAAAAATACATTGAGACATAGCCTTTAAATGGAGCGGCAATCTGACTATTCTTTTTTGAGTGACACCTTCTTCAATAGACCCAAAACTACTGGATGCAGAAGCAGAGCTCTTATGTCCATCTTGACTCTCTGCAGAATGGGATAACTCACTGGACTCACTTCCTTCATCTCTAGGGTGATACTTCCTAGAATCTCGTGTGTGTGCTTCCTTAACCGATGAACTACAAACCTCAGGATACAGATGCACCTTGGACTCAGTTACATCTCCAGTCAGAATAATACAAACTTGGAGTTGGTTCTTAAACAAAGTTAAACAAATACACAGCATGATTAAGACTCCCCTAACACTTGTGCTTCAACAAGACAGATTTTTCCCACATTCAATGCTTCCTGGTTTGCTATATTTTAATTCTCTTCTACATATGCGTGCCTTCTTCCGGTGCGGAGTAGGATTGTGTTTGGATATATATATATATATATATTAAGAAACTGTTCTTAAGGTTTACCCAATTTCCTACTTGTACTTTCTTACAATTTACACGGAATTTACAGTCATGGTAAGTTTTTGCTTGTGTTTTCTCTCAATCCCCACTTTCAGCTCATCAGAATTTATGTGTTTATCTTTGAATGGGTATTTGGTAAATCAAATCCCACTTCCAAGCAGGAAAACACTTTAGTGACAGCAGCCTTATGTCTCAGTTCAACAAATGGTGACACTGCACTCACATAACTCCAAACTTTGCTTGTAAATATTCCTCCTCATCCAAATTAGATGCAGAAGTTGTTTAAATACCTTCTTTTAATAAATTGCTGACCCTGTCAAATAAACCATTTGATTGTGTTGAATACAATACTGCACAGTAATGTTTGATTCCCAAATTCATGAAAAAACTCTTCATTTTCTCTGATGCAAGTTGAGTACCATCAACAAAAACAATAGGTTTGGGTAAATCCTCTACTAAAAATAAACTTTAAGGAAGCTTATGGTTGTATCAATAGTCATATTATCTACAAAAAACAATGATAAATCCAAAAAAGTATAAAAGTCAACTATTACTTTTAAGTAACGTCTTTTGAGACCTAAACATGTCTACGGCCCGGCAAAATCTATTGCAAATTTTTACCAAGGTCCACTTGGCGACAGAACGTGATTGAGTGGGGTTTTACTAATGAGCCAATGTTTATCTGATAGCAAACATTCTTTGCAGGTATTCATATGTGGGCAAACAATGTGCTCTCAATATTTTCTGTGGAGGTACCACCAAGGTGACCTTCGTGGGCATAGTCTATTTACTTCTTTCGGGGGTGGAACAAATCTATTGTCTCTCAAAACTATTCTCTTTTCCATACTTAATTCCAAATAAATGTGTTCAAAACCTCTCCAAGATGTGTGCTGTTCTGACGCTACTTTAAGCCATATCTGTATAACAGCATTGATTACCAATCGATCAATCAATCAGGGGAATTGTAAGCGCGCTATTCACCCGTGAGGGTGTCAAGGCGCTGAGGGGGGGGGGGTGGTCTGCAGGTCCTTTAGCCGAAGAGCCAGGTCTTGAGAGTCTTCCTGAAGGTGTTCAGGGAGGGGGCGCGTCTGATGTCTGCCGGTAGCTCGTTCCAGGTCTTGGCTGCGATGTGAGAGAAAGATCTTCCGCCTGCTCTGGCTCTGTGGATGCGCGGGGTTTCGGCCAGCGCGAGGTTGGAAGATCGGAGGTTTCTTTTGGGTACGTGGAAGTTGATTCTGTCGTTGAGGTATTCGGATCCATTGTTCTGTAGGCATTTGTAGGCGTGGGTGGGGATTTTGAAGGTGACTCTTTTCTCCACGGGGAGCCAGTGGAGACTTTGTAGGTGTTGGCTGATGTGTTCTTGCTGGGGGATGCCGAGGGACGAGTCTGGCCACGGTGTTCTGTATGGTCTGGAGGTTGCGCAGTAGGGACTTGTTGATGCCGGCGTAGAGTGCGTTTCCATAGTCCAGTCTGCTGGTCATCCTAACTAGCTTTCATCCATTCCTTGGGACAAATACCACCATTGGTTTCATTACAAGCGTCTATCCACGCAACAACACGCCCTTCCACCCATCATTTGCTTTGTCATCACCACCTTCAGGGATATCTCATCCCAATCTGTCTGATATTAACTGATCCACGAATATAAATTATATCAAAATCAAATTCCTGTAATTTGTCGATTAATCTAGGTGAGGCCTTTCCAACATCATTTTCTCCTGACAGATGTACCAGAGGCTTCTGATCGGTGACTCTCTGAAACTTGTCGTCCCACAAACATGTCTTCAACTTATGAACTGCTCATACACAAGCTAATGCTTCCCTTTCAATTGTGCTATAATGCATCTTTACACCTTTAAAGGAATGTGATAAAAAAAAGCTATAGTGTTTTCCACTCATCGACTTTCCGGTACAACACGGCCCCCAGACCAACAGCTCTCAGACACCATCCACATAAGGTTTGAGTGCATCTGGTTGAACTGTGAGCTTCTTGACACCACAAAAAGCCTCCTCTTGTGTTGCTCAACATACACACCTGGCTTTCTTCTGCAATTTTTCAGGTGGTTTTGTGGTAATAGCATACCCCGGCTCACATGGTGCCCAATATTCACTCAAACCAATGAGCGCTCTCAAGGCTTCTTCATCGGATGGTCTAGAGCATTAACCACAGCTTGCACTAAATATAATTCTGGCTCGATGCCATCCTTAGAGATTCAATCATCCAAACAGTCAACTTCCTGAACTCCACATTTACATCTGTCCAGTCTGATTGTCGTTCCCCTCCCCCGCAAGATGTGCACTTCTTTATCCAACATTGCATCATGTTCTTCTTGTCTTTCAGCAAAGATTAAGATATCATCCTGAAATGTCTGGACATTTGCTACATCCTCAAATAGGCAATCCCAGTTTGTGCAAAACATTTGCTGCTGAAACAAGCCCAATGGGCAGTCTTAGAAGTTTGAAAGCTCCAAACGGCGTTAAGAAGGTGGTGAGAAGCTGCGCGGCTTCAGTAGGACGCATCTGATGATACGCAGCTTTCAAATCAATGGGCTAAAATAACTTGCTTTTCTTATAAACATTGACATTGCTTCCATTTTAGGCAAAAGCTGATGATCACAATTACTTTTTATTTAAATCCGTGGATGAATACATAGCCATCTTAAGGATCCTGGCGGTTCTGTGTACTTTTGAGGATGCTGTAGATATGTATTTAAGATAACAATGGGTTTTAGGGTGTTATGCAAAGAATGCTCAAGGAAGACTCTGTTATGCATGAAATCCTTACCTTACAGTAGCTATGAGCATGGAGTAAGGCATGGAGCGCTCAATGTTATTTTCCAAAGCATTCATCAGGAGAGCAGTGTGTGAATGGAGGCTTAACAGTTATCCATAACGGTAATATGCAGTTTTCTTCAAGTTGAAATTAACATATATTGCATCAGTTTTCAAATCAGCAAAAATAAGCGATGTAATTTTGTATCATCTGAGCAGTAGTCCCGGGGCAATCCCTTTACCGTTCTGAATAACTGTTAAGCCTTGAGAAAGCCCTGGTCCAATAGACCATCTGGGGCGAAACACGTGTCGGCTGTTTGCACTTTCAAAAATCTGAAATACTACAAAAAAGGATATAATCAAATAAAGATTCGTATAAAAAGAAGAACACAAACAAGTTATCTTTTCTACCAAATTCAACATTAGAATCAAATATAAAAAAAATGTTTGGGAGAATAAAATAAATGAGGAGATATCGCTCAATTTCCCTTTGACTAGTACATGTCCTACCTTTCGTATAAATTGCACCTTGCCCAGGGGGGTACCTTGGGCCTACCATAGGGGTGCCTTACATGTAAGAAAAGGGAAGGTTAGGGCCTGGCAAGTGGGTGCACTGCCCAAGTCGACTTGACAGTTAACAACTGCACACAGACACTGCATGGCAAGCGTGCAGACTCCGCAATGGCGGGTCTGAGGTACCTTTTCAGGGCTACTCACGTGGGTGGCACAATCAGTGCTGCAGGCCCACTAGTAGCATTTGATTCACAGGCCCTGGCACACTCAGTGCACTTTACTAGGGACTTACCAGTAAATCAAATATACCTATTGGGGAGAACCAATTGTAACAACAATTAACACAGGGAGCACTTGAACTTTGACACTGATCAGCAGTAGCAAAGTGCCCAAAGCATCTAAGCCAGCACAAACGAAATCCCGCACAGCATCAAAAATACAGGATTTAGAGGCAAAAAGTCAGGGGAAACCACACCAAGGATGCCAAGTCTAACAGGAACCCTCTCTTCTGGACCCACAGCTTTCCACATCCCCTTGTGTGTGGGAGGCCTGGACCTCATGCTGGAGGGGGGCCCCTCTCTTCTGGACCCACAGCTGTCCACATCCCCTTGTGTGTGGGAGGCATGGACCTCATGCTGGAGGGGGACCCCACGTTTCTGGACCCACAGCTGTCCACATCCCCTTGTGTGTGGGAGGCCTGGACCTCATGCTGGGGGAGACCCCACGTTTCTGGACCCACAGCTGTCCACATCCCCTTGTGTGTGGGAGGCCTGGACCTCATGCTGGAGGGGGGACTCTCTTCTGCATCCACAGCTGTCCACAGCCCCTGGTGTTCTAGGGCCAGACCTCATGCTGGAGGGGGGCCCCTCTCTTCTGGGCCCCCAGCTGTCCACAGCCCCCCTTGCCGGTCTGTTAGACGCTATAATTAACCTCGAGCCCTGGTGACACGGTTCAAGATGGGACAGCCTGCCTCCTGCCCTCCTCTGGGTCCGGCCTGAGCGGGGCTAATCCCAAGGTGATGGACAGGTTCACAGGGGGGAGGGACCAGCTCTTCGAAGAGCCCCCACCCCCTCACACACAAATCCAATAAAAGTGGCTCGTAAATGACCGTGACAAGAGCGCGCTGGGAGGCCCAGTGCCGAGCTGGGATGTGGGGAATTTTTACGAGGCAAACAGTTCTGGTTATCTGCACGGTTCAGTGACTTTAAAGAGCTGCGCGCAGGCATCTGCAGGCCAGTTGGGGCTGGCGGCTGGGGTGGCACCATTCATGCAGTGACTTTAAAGAGCTGCGCGCAGGCATCTGCAGGCCAGTTGGGGCTGGCGGCTGGGGTGGCACCATTCATGCAGTGACTTGGAGTGGTCGGTAGAAGGCTCCGTCGTACGTGGTACAAAGATAAACCATTCACGTGCAACTGTCTCCGCTGCGACACTGACTGCTCGGGGCCACTGGAGTTATGCGGCAACAGAGCGACACATTATGAGGCGAGGTGAACTAAATTAGGCTGAAGGAAAAGCAAATTATGCAGCAGCAAAAGGCAGACTGTGTAGCATTTTATACAACGAAAGGTAAACTTTGCACCACACCCAGGGCAGGCTTATCTAGCTGGCACGTTAACAGGCTGGCAAAAAAGCTATACAAATAAACTGATTTCATAAAGAAAAAACTATAGACATCCATCAGATTCTATTTAAAATGCCCTTTGGCCTGCATGGAAACAGAGGAGCTCCGTTTCATCAAGACATCTCTCTGCTCACCTAAAAGTAAACGAGTCTCTGCAACACGTATACACTGCTGCACTGAGCACAACACATTTAAATGCGCACACTTTCAATAACACGCGCGACTTCTGTATTCAGCGCAACTAAGTTCTGTTTTAGGCTTGGCCTGTATCTACGCTGGAAGGCCTCTGGGCGCCCTTTTACACGAAAAAGAACAGAATTTTAAGTTATATATTCATTGAGCACACATCTCTGCAGTGGGGCTGAACATGACATACTTTAAAGCAGAGCTTTAAATGGGAAAAAATAAGTGCAGGTACTCATTAAAATGAGCTAGATGTGTAGTGAGGGGGCGGGGCTAGGGGCGGGGCTAAAGGCAAGACTTGATGATACTTAACGACTTCTATATTAGTTGCAGCACATACCAAAACACACAGAAATGTGTTTATATAAACAAAGCAAGTTAACTCATTACACAAAATGAAAGAGAAATGCTATAATATGTTAACATTTCCTTTTTTTTTTTTGCAATAGTTGCACCTTCTTAATGTCATACTGTTAATTGCGGTTGTTTGGCACAATACTATATATTTTTCAGCACGTGAGTAGGAAGAAACTGAAAATACCCCCACTTCGAACCAAAGCTCTTATGGCACAAAGCAAATGAAGCAACTCATCATGACCCACCCCAGAAGATATCTCTAGTCTCTTTCATAGATCTATCCATTCATCCTTTCATCCTACCATTTACCTGCTGATGTCCACCATTTAACCTTTACATTCTGTCATCTATTCAGTCTTTCAGCCATCATTCAGTTTTTCACCATTCCGTCTGTCCACCCTTCATATCCAAACCTATCCATCCATCCAACTCAAAACCTATCCATTCATCCTTTCACTCATCCATCTCTTTATCCACCCTTTCGCTCATTCATCAATCCTTTCGCTCATCTATCCATCAACCCTTTCACTCCTTTATTCCATCCACCCTTTCATTCCATCCACCCTTTCACTCAATCCCTCCATTCACTCATCCATCATCCACCCTTTCATCCATCCTCCCTCCCTTTCATTCATCCAATCTTTCACTTATCCACCCATCATCCGCCCTTTTATCCAATCATCCACCCTCTTTCACCCAGCAGTCCATGCTTTCACTCATCCATCCATCTATACATCCACCCTTGCTCACTCATCCATCCACTCACTCACCCACTGAAAATACCCCCACTTTGAACCAAAGCTCTTATGGCACAATGTAAATGAAGCAAATCATCATGACCCTCCCCAGAAGATAGGTCTTGTCTCTTCCATAGATCTATCCATTCATTCTTTCATCCTACCATTTACCTGCTGATGTCCGCCATTTAACCTTTACATTCTGTCGTCTATTCAGTCTTTCATCCATCATTCAGTTTTCACCATTCCGTCTGTCGACCCTTCATATCCAAACCTATCCATCTCCAAACCTATCCATTCATCCTTTCACTCATCCATTTCTTTATCCACCCTTTCACTCATTCATTAATCCTTTCGCTCATCTATCCATCAACCCTTTCACTCCTTTATTCCATCCACCCTTTCACTCAATCCCTCCTTCCACTCATCCATCATCCACCCTTTCATCCATCCTCCCTCCCTTTCATTCATTCATCCAATCTTTCACTTATCCACCCATCATCCTCCCTTTTATCCAATCATCCACCCCCTTTCACCCAGCCATCCATGCTTTCACTCATCCATCCATCTATTCATCCACCCTTGTTCACTCATCTATCCACTCACTCACTCACCCACCCACCAACCCTCCCTACTATGCTATTTATTAATCTTTGTCGCCGAGCAGACATGTACACACAAAGTACCACCCATTTTCTTTAAAATACCTCCTGAGAGCGTTTTGATTCTCTCTCTCTCTCTTTCTCTCACTTTTTTCTTACAAAAAACAGGCATACGAATGCAGGCAAACACACAAACATAAGCAGGCACACAAAAGACTTGGGTATGATGAAAGCCATATTATACTCTTCACCTACCATGGCTTTTTTAATTGCCACCAGGGCCGGACTGGCTGTAGCCTGATTGCCACTGCCACGGGACTGCCATGATTCCTGTGTTTGCACAAATGCACAGGATAGTGTGACTGTGATTGACAGCACAGGGCCTGAACGGACCCTGCTCTGTCAAACACAGCGTGATGGTGAGCACCAGACATTATTCAAATGAGCCCTGCTGAATAGCTCAGCTGGGGCTCAGATCAGGATACAGAAGCGGCGCCTTGGCTGCCAGAGACACCTTCCACTCCGGCTCACCAGCACTCACAGCCAATAAGCCTACCTTTTCATGAGTACCGGTACTCTCCTCGGCAGAAGAGAAGTGCCGGTACTCAGAGGGATAAATCTAAGAAGTGCCGGTACTCAGTACCGGTGAGTACCGGCCCATTTAAAGCACTGCTTTAAAGAGAAAGGACAAGTGTTTCAGAAACACCTGAAAACCCTCCTATCATGGCACCTGCTCTGAGCACAGTGCCTGTGATATAACCCTGAATTTGTAAGAATAGTGAAATAAAACATTTACATGACAATGCATTCTTCTTTTGAGTTACACCTAAACATATTTAAACGTGTATCTGTTGCTGCAGAGAAAAGCTGATTAGCAATCCATCAAATGAAGGTGAAGGAAGAGGTGTGGCGCAGCGGCCGGGGCGGCTGACTTCGGAATACGGGGCTCACGGTTCGATCGCCGACGGCAGGTTAGCCCAGCACCATGTGACTCTGAGCAATAGCTTGCTTAATCTCCCCGATGGGCCCCAGCGCCTTGAAACACTGAGGGGTGATTCGTTTGCGCTTTACAAATACCGGGTTATTATTAAATGGGCATGTTAACACCATCTAGACTTAGCACTCATCTCTTTAATCCATGAGAACAATAATTAACGACTGGAAGGTGGCAGCGAGTGCTGCTGTCTGCGTTATGTTTGTGTGCAGCAGTAACTTTTCATCTGGGCGAACTTCAAATATGTTTTTGTCAATAACTGTAAACTATACAATAGTCTGTGGATCGCATGGCAAATGCAGCCACAGTGATGCAAACAATACAAAAGGTGGCAAATCGTTTAGCTCTGTAGCCTTGACTGTGCTCGTCTTGATGGATATTCCAGTTCGTACAGTTGCAAATGGTGTAATTTGGTGACATGAGTTTCTGTACATCCAATGAACAAATATGTAGGCCTAGGCGGAGTTTGCGGAGTTCTGCTATGTGGAGCTCCGTGGCACAAAAAAACTCTGCTGCACTACGCAGTGTTCTGTTAGCGGGCGGAGTTTGTTGGCGTGCCAGTTCACTTTGCGATAGGAATGAAGAGTGCATCCTCGCGCTCCAAATCATGTGTGAACGGCATTACGCGATTCTCAAGTGCGTTCTGGTGTTCTAAATCATGCACGAACAGCACGAAGTGGTCCGCATGGGCGTGGCCATCTTGTTTTTCTGCTCTCTGTTATGGTGCTGGGCCTAAATCTTAATCTCTCTTTAATCTCTGTAATCCTCCTCCTCCTCCGCTTCCTCCATGAGGCGTTTACGTTTAGGTAACACAAGGCCTGAATGATGATGCTGACGACTGATGTTCTTCGTTCTATATCTAGAATATGGATCAGCTTTCATGCGCGGGTGGGTAATGCACCAGTTTCGGCTATTGCTTAGAAGATCCTGCAGTGAGTTGGTGTTGTTTTCCCCACATCCGCCCCACAAATGTGTGTGATCCATTGATGGTGTAAATTAAGCCACACTTCAATAAATCACACAGCCCGGGGGAAGAGGCTTAAGGGCTAAGGGTTTGATGAATGGATAGGAAAAGGGATTTGGGGACAGGTTTGACAAAGACAAACACTCCACAAGGACAACATTCATCTGAGAAATGAGCAGCACATTATTCGTCATCAATCTGTTGTGGAAGGAAACAAAGGAATGAATATGACAGAGTACAGGTAAATGCATTGCAAACAGTCCTTCTGCCACTGTGACACAAGTTATCAGACATCTAAGGGGGGCGTGGCTTCATCAGCCACGATGGCGGACTGGTCTGCGTAGAGCTCCGGCAGGTAGCCCAGGCAATCGACATATACTGGTGCCGGCGGCTACTGATTCCCGAGTCGGAGTTGTCCGGTAGACGGCGAGGAGCCCCAACACTCATTTCTAGCAAGAGTGGCGGAACAGAGACGTAGACTCGGCCTGAGGACAGGATAGACGAGTAGACGGGCGGAGACAAAATGGCGGTGCCCGGCTCCTAGTTCTCTGCTACGGGGGCGACTCAATCTGCGACGCGAGTCGGAAACCCCTACCGACACCCGGAGCAAGAGCGGTCAAGAATCAGCTTACCTGACGCGGAACAACGAGGAGGCAGACGCAGGGAACACCCGGTGCATTGCCCGTTGACATCGGAGGCCCTTCCCTCAAAGATGGCGGCGCCCGAAGGTGTGGGGAAGGCTCCGTCATATCCCCAGAGCACGAAGAGGGGACGAGGCAGATGCCAGCAGAGGCCGCTCAGCAGATCTATTCAAGGTGAGCGCCTTGGACGAGGCCAGCGGCGGGGGGGCCAGTGCTCCCTTCATGCGCGGCCGCCAAGGCATTACCCCTAGAAACACGGAGGGGGGCCAGACCCACGCTGGGGGTAAATGACCAGCGCGCATTAGCGCCCAACTCGAGAGTCTGCAGGGAGGAGGCGCTGTAAGGAGGGGACCCGCTGGCACATACACGAAAAAGGTCGGACGGGCCCGGGGACGTCGCACAGCCTGCCAGGGGCGGATCATAGACTAAAGAAGGGCCAGGGACAGCGCCACGACCGCGGGACCCACCACCGGATCCCCCCCGGGCACCCTCACCAAAGTAGCCAATAAACCCCAGTGAAGGAGGGGTAAAAGAGGAAACCGGCTACGGGGGAGACGCCGACATACGCTTGGGCTGTGACAGAGGCACCAGGGAGGCACTTTCCGGCACTGTGCGAGAGGCAGAAAACGGCGGGATGCCAGGAAGCCCTGGGTCGACGTGTAAGAACCGGAAACCTCAAGCCAGTGGAGGGACAGGAATGCCCCCTGTGAACTATACTAGCCACAACCACGAACCACCACGAATAACGACGGGGTGAGCACCCATCGTTTCCCCGCCCGCTTGGGACTGGAAAGGAAGTGTCAATTCGCCCCCCCTCCTCGCTCACGAAGGAGTACCCCATAAAAAGAACGAACATAAGAAGATTGCAGAGGATCCGTCCATCCTTCTTCTCATCCCTCTGGACCCACCGACTCACCAAGGTAGACTCGACGATCGGCACCAGGACCCGAGGTACGGAGAGAGGAGGGAACAGTGACGACTAACGGATAAACCGCACGGCGGGGAGACGGAGGGACAGCCACACAAGTAAAGGAGGTCAATACGCCTCAAAAACTGGGGGGACCTGGATGGGAGAGCATTACTTTGGAAAAAACGCGCCAACACAGGAGAGGGTATAGCTGGACAACGTACCGCCAACAACAGCACCCCTGTCAACCTCAAGAATGGGCCGACAACGCGTAACAGGGAACCCGCAAACGCCAGCCCACACCAGACAATCCTCCCCATCAAGGAAAAACTCCAGAACAGAAGAGGACACTGTGACGCCGGCATCAATGTCCGACAAACTGGACAAAGTACTAGCGGCAATTGAGCACTCACGAGTAACGATGGAAGACAGATTTGGGGCGTTAGCCACGGACTTTAACTTACTCAGAGACGACCATCGGAAGCTGGCAGAAAGAGTGGCGCAGGAAGACAAAACCCTCAAGAATATAGAGCCCCAAGTCAAAACTCAGCAGGAAACACTGACAGAACTTCAACGCAGAGTCAAGACCCTGGAAGAAAAAACGGACAATTTAGGGCCGCTCCCGACGATGCAACATTCGGGTGATCAATCTGCCGGAAGGAGTGGAGGACCCTAATCCCGTCGAATATGTGGAATCATGGCTCAAATCGTTCACCCCGGTCTCGGAACAAACCCCATACTTTTCGGTAGAAAGAGCACACAGAGTGCCAGCACGGAAGCCACCAACAGGAAATCCACCTAGACCTCTACTGCTAAAACTCCTGCACTTTCGGGATAGAGATACAGTGCTCAGAGCGGCCAGACAAAAAGGACCCATACAAGTCGAAGACAAGACAGTCATGTTTTTTCCGGACTACTCCCGGACGGTGCAACGACAACGGGCATCATTCCTGGAAGTCAAACGCTTGCTTCGGAAAAAAGCGGTCCAATACTCCCTACTCTTCCTGGCTCGACTTAAAATACTACATGAGGGCCGCTCCATCTTTTTTACAACCCCCAAAGATGCATATGACTGGGCAGAACAGCATCTGCAAACTGGGAGACCCCGCGCTGTCCTGCACGAAAAACGAGGTCCCAAAGGACAATATCAATGATCGAACAGATCGACCCAAGAGCAGTCCGAGCCTCGCACAGAGACATCAGTAAGGGGCCCCCCAAACCTTGAACAAATTATCGAGGAGCGCCGGAGAGCCCTGCAAGCGGCAGCAGAAATAGAGCCTAACATGGGAAGTTCCGACAGCGAGAAGGTCCCCCATATATTCACCTCCGAAGATGAAGTAGACGACACCAATATGTCCCGAGAGGGCTCGGTTACCCCACCGGAGGTGACCCCACAGACTGCGGACACTTTCATTTAATAAGCCTACTCTGAGGTGGTGAGACTTGTAAGGTAACACACACACCCCACTATTATCCAATGGAGAATTAAGGGAACGCACACACACCTGCCCATCACATGAGGTTGACTTAGAGTAGAGAGTTACAACGTGATAGCGGGGCTCCATTACACACTGGCGGCGGGTATCGCCGGCACCATACACAACACATCGGTCAACTAGTGCTGCCTAGCCGATGTATCACTAGTACTTGGAACCACGACCTCCCCCCCTCTTGGTTGAAACGAATTAACGCAATCACAGTATGTCTAGTTTGGACGTACCGTTACGCACGGTAGGTCCTCAAAGTTGGGACATGATCCCCCCCTTGAGTTTAGTCCCTTCCCCTCACAGACTCTTACATTACTGGCTAACACCACCATACAGGCGGGCAATACTATGAGCTATTGTTAGAAATGGGATCTCTAGTTGGCAAGGGCTTGCACCTTTGTCCAAGTAGGGACCCTTCTTCCTAGTCAGGGTAAGGGTTGTTACACTCGTGAAGTAACCCCTGCTCACCCTCGTGGTAGCTTGGCACGAGCAGTCAGGCTTAATTCAGAGGCAGTGTGTAAAGCATTTGCACATAACCAACAGTAATACAGTGTAAGCACTACAAACGGACACCACACCAGTTTAGAAAAATAACCAATATTTTATATACTCAAGACAAGACCAATTACGACAAAAATCCACAATACTATACTTTACGAATGAATACTTGATACGTTAACTTCTTCTTTGCAGGAATAGCACAAAAGCAAAGTTCGTACAAGTCGGTAGCTCCGTCCGAGCCTACCGTGATGCTGAAAACCACAGGGTCTAACAGTTCCAGCCGACCGCGTCGATACGGGCCAGCAGAGTCATGAACAGACTCGGTTACAGTACCTTTCTCGTTGTGGCTGGTACGGAGTGTACGAGCCGGTCGGCGTTCGTCGCGGTTGCGGTGCAAGACGGAGCGATGCAAGGTGCGGTGTCCCTCGATGCGGTGCAGGCAGCGGCTCGATGAGCGTCGTGCAGACGGAGTCGGTGAGTCCAAGGCGTGCGATGCAGGGTGAGACGATGCTCGATGCGGTGCTGACAGGTTGCGATACAGGCGACCTAGCCGGAGTGCGGGAGCTGGCGTCGGACAGCGGTGCGAGTCGGAGCGGTGCGTCGCAGACGTGCGAGCGGTGCCCCAAATGCGGTGCGGTCTCGACTCTTGAGCCAGTTGCAGCGACAGTGTCGGTCTGGTCCGGCTGGCCCAGTGAAGCGATGCGATGCGAACTGCGGTGCCCACAGGTCACGGCGCAAGCAGCGGCTCGATGTTGGCGGCGTTGGACGTCGCTCACGGTGAGACCAGGGCTGCGATGCGAAGCGGGGCGATGCGGTCTGCGGTGCAAACAGGTCACCGGCCAGGGATGGATTCGGTTGACGGAGTCGGTTGCAGTTCCCTTCCTCTGTGGCGACTGAAACAGCGTTCCAGAAGCGGTACCCAGAGGCGTGTGAAGTCTTTGTAGTCCCTGAGACTTCTTAACAGGAGGCCAGCTCGGTTCCTGGCCCTTGGAGATACTCAGCACAAGTTTGTAGAAAGTTCAGTCCAGTCCTTTCACTGCCCAAGACAGAAGCAGCAACTGCAGGCCAACCCAACAAAGCAACAACACAGCAAAGGGGCAGTACTCCTCCTGGCAGCTCTTCCAGCTCTTCGTCTTGGCAGGTTCCTTGATTCCAGCGAGATCTAAATTCATGGGGTCAGGGCCCCAATATTTATATCCCAAATTCCTTTGTTCTCTGAAGGCAGAGAGGCCTTCGCCTAGTCCAAACCAGTTCTGGAGCACTTTGTTGACAAGTCTCCGTCCCTTCTTTCAGTGAGTAGGCCAGGGACATCAGACGCACCACAGGAGGTGGAGCCAGCATTGTGGAGGGAAGGCACTGTCCTATTCAGGGCCCAGGTGCGACCCCTCCCACCCATCTACAGGTCGATCTGGCTATTCAGCCCTGCGCTGACTCACCCTGTCTCCTGGCATCCCCCAGCCACTGTCACTCACATTCCAGACAAGGAATACACAACCTCGCAGAGGCAGGCTTGGATGGTTAGGCAAGAAAATACCCACTTTCTAAAAGTGGTATTTTCAAACGCAGAATGTTAAAACCAACTTCACTAAAAGATGCATTTTATCATTCTGAGTCCAGGCATACTAAACTCGAATTTCTACCATGTTCCCGGGGTCAGTTAGGATTATAAACTGTAATAATCAAAACTGCCCGTTCTGGCCTAGGGGGAACAGGTAGCCTTGCAATAGTGAAAAACGAACTAGGCTGTAATTCACTATCAGGACATGCCGCACACACCCGGGCATGTCCTACCTTTCGCATACACCGCACCCTGCCCACAGGGGTACCGTGGGCCTACCTTAGGGGTGACTAACATGTAGCAAAGGGAAGGTTTGGGGACTTGCAAGTGTGTGCACTTGCCAAGTCGACATGGCAGCCCCAGGCTGCGCACAGGCTCTGCGATGGCAGGCCCGAGTTACACTTTACGGGCTGTTTGCGTGGGTGGCACAATCCAGTGCTGCAGCCCACCAACAGCATTTGGTCTATAGGCCCTGGCACTCGCAGTGCACTTTACAAGGGACTGACACATAAACCAAATAGGCCAATCATGGAAACACCAATCCATAACACATTTTATACAGGAGCACTTGCACTTTCCCACTGGACCGCAGTGAGGAAAGTGCGCAGAATCATCACACCAGCAAAAACAGAGTCAAAACCGGGAGGTCAGAAAGCAAAAAGTCAGGGGAAACACGCCAAAAGATGCCAAGTCTAACACATGTCCCCTCCAGCTGAAAGTAGGGAGAACTACCCAACCCCATTGGAGTTCTCTTCACTAAGGCGGAAGAACCTGGACAGACCATCTGAGTTGGCGTGTTCTGTACCAGGACGGTGTTCCACCGTAAAGTCCATTCCCTGTAGGGAGATGGACCACCTCAGCAGTTTTGGATTCTCGCACCTCATTTGCATCAACCATCTGAGGGGCCTGTGGTCTGTCTGAACCCGGAAGTGAGTCCCAAACAGGTATGGTCTCAACTTCTTCAGCGCCCAGACCACAGCAAAAGGTTCCCTTTCTATGGCACTCCACCTCTGTTCCCTGGGAAGTAGTCTCCTGCTAAGGAAGACTACAGGCTGATCCAGGCCCTCTTCGTTCAGTTGTGAGAGCACCGCTCCCACACCATGCTCTGAAGCGTCAGTCTGCACGACGAATTCCTTGGAGAAGTCAGGTGCCTTGAGCACGGGCGCCGTGCACATGGCTGCCTTCAGGGCATCAAAAGCTTTCTGGCAGGACTCAGTCCAGATCACTTTCCTGGGCTGCCTCTTAGAGGTCAGCTCTGTTAAGGGGGCAACGATGGTGCCATAGCCCTTAACAAATCTCCTATAGTAACCGGTGAGACCTAAGAAGGCTCTCACCTCTGTCTGGGTCTTGGGGGTTCCCAAGCCAGAATGGTGTCAATCTTGGGTTGTAGGGGCGCCACCTGGCCGCTTCCTACCTGGTGTCCCAAGTACACCACAGAACCCTGCCCGATCTGGCACTTACTGGCCTTGATCGTGAGGCCTGCACCTTGCAGAGCCCTCAACACTTTCTCAAGGTGCTGTAAATGTTCTTCCCAGCTGGAACTGAACACAGCAATGTCATCCAGGTAGGCGGCACTGAAATCCTCCAGCCCAGCCAACACCTGATTGACCAACCTCTGAAAGGTGGCAGGGGCATTCTTCAACCCAAAGGGCATCACCCAGAATTGGTAATGACCTTCTGGGGTTGAGAATGCTGATCTCTCCTTGGCCCCATCGGTTAAGGCAATCTGCCAGTACCCAGACGTTAAATCAAACGTGCTGAGGAACCGGGCAGCTCCCAACCGATCAATGAGCTCATCAGCTCTGGGGATGGGGTGCGCGTCAGTCCTGGTGACGGCATTGAGCCCACGGTAGTCCACACAAAACCGGAGTTCTGGAGTGGCACCGGGCGCCGCAGCCTTTGGGACCAAGACCACTGGGCTGGCCCAAGGACTGTGGGAGGGCTCAATCACCCCTAACGCCAACATCTTAGAGACCTCCTCCTTGATGCTGGCTCTGACCCGGTCAGTCAACCTGTAAATCTTGTGCTTCACAGGATGGCTGTCACCGGTGTCCACGTCATGGGTACACCAGTGAGTAACACCGGGGGTCAGAGAGAACAGCGGGGCGAACTGTCCCAACAACTGGCGACAGCCCCCCTGCTGCTCCTGAGTCAGAGTAGGGGAGAGGATCACACCCTCTACTGACCCATCATGCTCCTTGGTAGACAGGAGGTCAGGGAGAGGCTCGCTCTCCTCTTCCACCCCATCATCTGTCGCCAAGAGCATACTCACTTCGGACCTCTCGAAGTGGGGCTTGAGGCGGTTCACGTGAAGGACCCTCAAAGGGTTCCTTGGAGCCTGCAAATCCACCAGGTAGGTGACGTCACTTTTGCGCTCCTTTACCTCATATGGCCCAGTCCACTTGTCCTGCAAGGCACAAGGTGCTACTGGGGCCATGACCCACACTTTTTGCCCAGGTTGAAATTCGACCAGAGTGGCGTTCTGGTCATACCATCTCTTCATTTCTTCCTGGCTTGCTTCTAGGTTCGCCTGAGCGAGTTTCCTGAAGCGGGCAGTTTGGTTTCTAAAGGCCAGCATGTAGCTAAATACATCCTGGGGAGTTTTCCTGGGAGCTGCCTCCCAGCCTTCCTTAACCAAACTCAGAGGTCCTCTGACAGGGTGGCCATACAGGAGCTCAAAGGGGCTGTACCCAAGAGACTTCTGAGGCACCGCCCTGTACGCAAAGAGTAGGCATGGCAAGAGGACGTCCCACTTACGCCTCATGGGTTCTGTTAGACCCTTGATCATGCCTTTCAAGGTCTGGTTGAATCTCTCCACCAGACCGTTTCCTTGTGGGTGGTAAGGAGTGGTGAACTTGTAGGTTACACCACACTCCTTCCACAGGGATGTCATATACTTCGATATGAAATTGGTCCCCCTATCGGAAACCACCTCTCTGGGGAATCCCACACGGGAAAAGATCCCCATTAACGCCCGGCCCACCACTGGCGCCGTCGTTGTCCTGAGAGGGATTGCCTCCGGGTACCGGGTGGCATGGTCCACCAAGACCAGGATGTACCTGTTGCCCATGGCTGTCTTGGGATCCAGTGGCCCCACAATATCCATCCCTACCCTTTCAAAGGGTGTTCCAACAACAGGAAAAGGTTGGAGAGGAGCTTTGACCTTCCTCCCACTCTTACCACTTGCCTGGCAAGTTTGGCAAGACCTGCAGTGTGCATCTGACTGCCTTCGCATTTGGGGCCAAAAGAAGTGGGTGACAAGCCTGTCAAAGGTCTTGTCCTGCCCCAAATGTCCTGCCAAAGGCACGTCATGAGCCAGACCCAGTAGGAAGGTCCTGAAGCGCTGGGGTACCACCAGCACACGGGCTGACCCAGGCTCAGCAACCTTAGGCTCACTGTATAGGAGACCGCTCTCCCAGTAGATCAGATGTGACCCGGACTGATTACCAGCTGCCTGGTCTGCAGCCTGCCGCCGCAGACCCTCCAGAGTAGGGCACTCGTTCTGCTCCCTGCAGAACTCCTCCCTGGTGGGACTCCCTTCTTGCTGCCAATGGGTCAGCTCAGAGATGTCTCCCAGTTCGGCTACCTGCTCCCCTGTAGGCACCGGGGCGTCCCCCTCGAGGTCCGCCTCCTCCCGGTCCGTGGGAACTTCGGGGGCCGGTTTCCCGCGCCCCTGCCCTTTCTCTTGGCAGGGACTTGGGCCACTGTTTCAGGCTCCAAGTCCTTTTGATCACCCTTTCTGGCTGCCATTGACCGAGTAGACACGCATGCCCACTCTGGCAACCCAAGCATCTCCAAGTGCGACCTGAGCTCAACCTCCTTCCACGAGGACTGCTCCAGGTCGTTTCCTAGCAGACAATCTACAGGCATGGTAGGGCTCACAACCACCCTCAAGGGACCTGAGACCCCCCCCATTCAAAGGGAACCTGCGCCACCATACACTGGCGCACTGAGTTGTCGACAGCAACTACTTGGTGGAATGCTCCTGGGACTACTTGCTTCTCAGACACCAGGTGACACCGGACTGAGGTCACACTGGCTCCAGTATCTCTGAGAGCCTCTACCCTGTTCCCATTAATGGTCACCCAGGTGCTATATTTCTTTGTGTTAGGGGGCACCTGGTTTCCTGGGACCATCTCACTGTCCCCGAGTGAGACAAGGGTCATTTCTGCGTGATCCCCACCCTCCTGTGGGCACCCCTCCTCCCCAAGCGCTACACTAGCCAACACTTTGGACTGTCCACCGGTGGGTGGCTGTGTCCCCTTCGGGCACTTGGGGTCCCCCTTAAAGTGACCTACCTGGTCACATGCATAACACTTGCGGGGGCCGGTCTCAACAGGCTTCCCTGTAGAGACCCCTTTCTTCTTATCACCGGGGGCTGGGAACCTTTACCCTGGGTACTAGTTTGGGGCCCTTTAGAGAACTCCTGTGCTTTACCCTTGTCCCCCCCACCTTTCTGCTGGGGACCCTGCCCACCTTTGGCTGAGTCTCCCCAAACGCTTTCTTGTGGACCCTGGTACTCACCCAGCGGTCCGCTTCCATAGCAAGCTTCCTGGGGTCAGTTAGCTTACTATCTACTAGGTGCTGGCGCAGATCTGCAAAACATAGACTAGACAAGTGCTCCCATGCAATCAAGTTGTAGAGCCCCTGAAAATCTGTTACACTACTGCCCTTCACCTAACCATCCAGAGACCTGCAGAACACATCCACACATTCCAACCAAGTGTTGGCATCAGACTTCTTACTGGACCTGAACTGATCCCTGTACTTTTCAGGAGTAAGACCATACTTCGTGAGAAGGGCATCCTTCATGTCAGCATAGGTGAGGTGATACCCCTTACCCAAAGCTATCAGAGCATCCCTTGCTTCTTCCGGGAAAAGTGGCCACAATCCTGCTCCCCAATTCTCCTCAGGGACCCCATTCATGTGTATGGCTGCCTCATAACCCTGAAACCACCTTTGTATGTCATCCCCCTTCTTGAACTCCTTGCCTACGTTCTTGGGAATGTGCACAATCCTGTCTGCCTTTCTGGACGAATTGCTGCCACCATCTGAGCCTGACTTACTCCTAAGTTCTAGCTCCTTTAGTTCTCTCTCATACTCTAAGAGCATCTTCCTCTCCTCTATGGCCAATCTCTTCTCCTCCCGCTCACTCTCCAGCCTGAGCTTCTGCAGCTCAAACTGCCTTGCCTCCCGCCTGTCCTCCAGCTCCTCTGGGGACAGACTGCTGCTGCCTGACCTGGCGGGTTCCCCCTACCCAAAAGCACATCCACCCTGGAAATAGGCTCCTCCGCCTCCTCACTGAGATCCCCAGGCTGCCCATTGGCATGTCTGGCCGCTACCCAGGCCCTCAGCGCCTTCTGTAGCTCCTCCTTCCTTGTGAGGCCTTTAATTTGGACTTTCAAGTTTTTACAAATCGCTCGTAACTCCTTTACGGCGTAGGATTCCAACCTGTCCTCCTCAAAGATAACTTCCAGAGATGCAACGGATGATGCAATTGATTCAGGCATGACAAAAGTCGTGAGTTGAAAACTGGCAAGATCAAAAATAGGCCAAAAGAAAAAGAACCAGTATGTGGTACGTAATGGTCTGCGATATGGTAGTAGTGCACACCAATCACTGTAAGTCAAGTGCAAACACAAGTCCTATCCTCACCGCTGACAACCAATGTTAGAAATGGGATCTCTAGTTGGCAAGGGCTTGCACCTTTGTCCAAGTAGGGACACTTCTTCCTAGTCAGGTTAAGGGTTGTTACACTCGTGAAGTAACCCCTGCTCACCCTCGTGGTAGCTTGGCACGAGCAGTCAGGCTTAATTCAGAGGCAGTGTGTAAAGCATTTGCACATAACCAACAGTAATACAGTGTAAGCACTACAAACGGACACCACACCAGTTTAGAAAAATAACCAATATTTTATATACTCAAGACAAGACCAATTACGACAAAAATCCACAATACTATACTTTACGAATGAATACTTGATACGTTAACTTCTTCTTTGCAGGAATAGCACAAAAGCAAAGTTCGTACGAGTCGGTAGCTCCGTCCGAGCCTACCGTGATGCTGAAAACCACAGGGTCTAACAGTTCCAGCCGACCGCGTCGATACGGGCCAGCAGAGTCATGAACAGACTCGGTTACAGTACCTTTCTCGTTGTGGCTGGTACGGAGTGTACGAGACGGTCGGCGTTCGTCGCGGTTGCGGTGCAAGACGGAGCGATGCAAGGTGCGGTGTCCCTCGATGCGGTGCAGGCAGCGGCTCGATGAGCGTCGTGCAGACGGAGTCGGTGAGTCCAAGGCGTGCGATGCAGGGTGAGACGATGCTCGATGCGGTGCTGACAGGTTGCGATACAGGCGACCTAGCCGGAGTGCGGGAGCTGGCGTCGGACAGCGGTGCGAGTCGGAGCGGTGCGTCGCAGACGTGCGAGCGGTGCCCCAAATGCGGTGCGGTCTCGACTCTTGAGCCAGTTGCAGCGACAGTGTCGGTCTGGTCCGGCTGGCCCAGTGAAGCGATGCGATGCGAACTGCGGTGCCCACAGGTCACGGCGCAAGCAGCGGCTCGATGTTGGCGGCGTTGGACGTCGCTCACGGTGAGACCAGGGCTGCGATGCGAAGCGGGGCGATGCGGTCTGCGGTGCAAACAGGTCACCGGCCAGGGATGGATTCGGTTGACGGAGTCGGTTGCAGTTCCCTTCCTCTGTGGCGACTGAAACAGCGTTCCAGAAGCGGTACCCAGAGGCGTGTGAAGTCTTTGTAGTCCCTGAGACTTCTTAACAGGAGGCCAGCTCGGTTCCTGGCCCTTGGAGATACTCAGCACAAGTTTGTAGAAAGTTCAGTCCAGTCCTTTCACTGCCCAAGACAGAAGCAGCAACTGCAGGCCAACCCAACAAAGCAACAACACAGCAAAGGGGCAGTACTCCTCCTGGCAGCTCTTCCAGCTCTTCGTCTTGGCAGGTTCCTTGATTCCAGCGAGATCTAAATTCATGGGGTCAGGGTCCCAATATTTATATCCCAAATTCCTTTGTTCTCTGAAGGCCGAGAGGCCTTCGCCTAGTCCAAACCAGTTCTGGAGCACTTTGTTGACAAGTCTCCGTCCCTTCTTTCAGTGAGTAGGCCAGGGACATCAGACGCACCACAGGAGGTGGAGCCAGCATTGTGGAGGGAAGGCACTGTCCTATTCAGGGCCCAGGTGCGACCCCTCCCACCCATCTACAGGTCGATCTGGCTATTCAGCCCTGCGCTGACTCACCCTGTCTCCTGGCATCCCCCAGCCCCTGTCACTCACATTCCAGACAAGGAATACACAACCTCGCAGAGGCAGGCTTGGATGGTTAGGCAAGAAAATACCCACTTTCTAAAAGTGGTATTTTCAAACGCAGAATGTTAAAACCAACTTCACTAAAAGATGCATTTTATCATTCTGAGTCCAGGCATACTAAACTCGAATTTCTACCATGTTCCCGGGGTCAGTTAGGATTATAAACTGTAATAATCAAAACTGCCCGTTCTGGCCTAGGGGGAACAGGTAGCCTTGCAATAGTGAAAAACGAACTAGGCTGTAATTCACTATCAGGACATGCCGCACACACCCGGGCATGTCCTACCTTTCGCATACACCGCACCCTGCCCACAGGGGTACCGTGGGCCTACCTTAGGGGTGACTAACATGTAGCAAAGGGAAGGTTTGGGGACTTGCAAGTGTGTGCACTAGCCAAGTCGACATGGCAGCCCCAGGCTGCGCACAGGCTCTGCGATGGCAGGCCCGAGTTACACTTTACGGGCTGTTTGCGTGGGTGGCACAATCCAGTGCTGCAGCCCACCAACAGCATTTGGTCTACAGGCCCTGGCACTCGCAGTGCACTTTACAAGGGACTGACACATAAACCAAATAGGCCAATCATGGAAACACCAATCCATAACACATTTTATACAGGAGCACTTGCACTTTCCCACTGGACCGCAGTGAGGAAAGTGCGCAGAATCATCACACCAGCAAAAACAGAGTCAAAACCGGGAGGTCAGAAAGCAAAAAGTCAGGGGAAACACGCCAAAAGATGCCAAGTCTAACAGCTATACATGACATTACCCTGATGGGGAACCACTAGGCACCTTTGTCCAACCGGGAACTGCCGCCTCGGTCCTCACAGACAATGCACAATGGCCACCAGAGCAAAGACCACAGATATTAACCTTTTAACACTGAATGTTCGTGGCCTTCATACCCAGAGTAAACGCTACCCTGTTTACTCCTACACCAAACGCCGGAATGCACAGATTGCTCTCTTACAAGAGACACACTTAACTATGCGGGAAGTAGACAAACTATGTGCCAGATGGCGCGGGTCTATATGTAAAACACACAAGATGATGGACGGAATGTTGCACATTGGCAAACATTCACCCCCAGTCACAGATCTGGGTTTAATCCATCGTTATTTTGCTTCACCACGCCACCCCAGTTCAGACATAGCCATATGCAAATCAGTCTTGACCCTGTGCCTCATGGGAACAGTCCAGACCGAACTGCCAAGCCATGTCTTCTCTGGACCGGAATCAAGCATCCTAGGACCGGTTTCGGGCTTTCAGCCCTCATCAGCCAGGATAGCTTGACTCCAGTGGCGTAGTGAGCACGGGACCCACGTCTGGGCATACCCTTCCCACTTAGGGCGAAATGCAAAACACACAAGATGATGGACGGAATGTTGCACATTGGCAAACATTCACCCCCAGTCACAGATCTGGGTTTAATCCATCGTTATTTTGCTTCACCACGCCACCCCAGTTCAGACATAGCCATGCAAATCAGTCTTGACCCTGTGCCTCATGGGAACAGTCCAGACCGAACTGCCAAGCCATGTCTTCCCTGGACCGGAATCAAGCATCCTAGGACCGGTTTCGGGCTTTCAGCTCTCATCAGCCAGGATAGTTTAACTCCAGTGGCGTAGTGAGCACGGGACCCACGTCTGGGCATACCCTTCCCACTTAGGGCGAAATGCAAAACACACAAGATGATGGACGGAATGTTGCACATTGGCAAACATTCACCCCCAGTCACAGATCTGGGTTTAATCCATCGTTATTTTGCTTCACCACGCCACCCCAGTTCAGACATAGCCATATGCAAATCAGTCTTGACCCTGTGCCTCATGGGAACAGTCCAGACCGAACTGCCAACCCATGTCTTCCCTGGACCGGAATCAAGCATCCTAGGACCGGTTTCGGGCTTTCAGCCCTCATCAGCCAGGTCTGTGACTGGGGGTGAATGTTTGCCAATGTGCAGCATTCTGTCCATCATCTTGTGTGTTTTGCATTTCGCCCTAAGTGGGAAGGGTATGCCCAGACGTGGGTCCCGTGCTCACTACGCCACTGGAGTCAAGCTATCCTGGCTGATGAAGGCTGATAGCCTGAAACCGGTCCTAGGATGCTTGATTCCGGTCCAGGGAAGACATGGCTTGGCAGTTCGGTCTGGACTGTTCCCATGAGGCACAGGGTCAAGACTGATTTGCATATGGCTATGTCTGAACTGGGGTGGTGTGGTGAAGCAAAATAACGATGGATTAAACCCAGATCTGTGACTGGGGGTGAATGTTTGCCAATGTGCAGCATTCCGTCCATCATCTTGTGTGTTTTGCATTTCGCCCTAAGTGGGAAGGTTTTGCCCAGACGTGGGTCCCGTGCTCACTACGCCACTGGAGTCAAGCTATCCTGGCTGATGAAGGCTGATAGCCTGAAACCGGTCCTAGGATGCTTGATTCCGGTCCAAGGAAGACATGGCTTGGCAGTTCGGTCTGGACTGTTCCCATGAGGCACAGGGTCAAGACTGATTTGCATATGGCTATGTCTGAACTGGGGTGGTGTGGTGAAGCAAAATAATGATGGATTAAACCCAGATCTGTGACTGGGGGTGAATATTTGCCAATGTGCAGCATTCCGTCCATCATCTTGTGTGTTTTGCATTTCGCCCTAAGTGGGAAGGGTATGCCCAGACGTGGGTCCCGTGCTCACTACGCCACTGGAGTCAAGCTATCCTGGCTGATGAAGGCTGATAGCCTGAAACCGGTTCTAGGATGCTTGATTCCGGTCCAGGGAAGACATGGCTTGGCAGTTCGGTCTGGACTGTTCCCATGAGGCACAGGGTCAAGACTGATTTGCATATGGCTATGTCTGAACTGGGGTGGTGTGGTGAAGCAAAATAACGATGGATTAAACCCAGATCTGTGACTGGGGGTGAATGTTTGCCAATGTGCAGCATTCCGACCATCATCTTGTGTGTTTTGCATTTCGCCCTAAGTGGGAAGGGTATGCCCAGACGTGGGTCCCGTGCTCACTACGCCACTGGAGTCAAGCTATGCTGGCTGATGAAGGCTGATAGCCTGAAACCGGTCCTAGGATGCTTGATTCCGGTCCAGGGAAGACATGGCTTGGCAGTTCGGTCTGGACTGTTCCCATGAGGCACAGGGTCAAGACTGATTTGCATATGGCTATGTCTGAACTGGGGTGGTGTGGTGAAGCAAAATAACGATGGATTAAACCAAGATCTGTGACTGGGGGTGAATGTTTGCCAATGTGCAGCATTCCGTCCATCATCTTGTGTGTTTTGCGGGACTATATGTGCCACATCATATTCAGCCTATGCACGAGGGGCTCTGATCTGGGTCAGACCGGGAACTCCATTCCAAGAACTTAGTAGAATGGTGGACAAAGAGGGGAGGTATGCCCTCTTGGAGGGACTCCTAGATGGACAGCCACTACTTCTGGGTAGTATATACGCCCCAAACACTGAACAAGAAAGGTTTTGGGACCACCTGACAGGAGTCCTAGCCCAATACACGTCTATACCATGGGTATTGGGAGGCGACTATAACTGCGTACTGAATATCACCCTAGACCGATCCCACCCCCCGCCCGCACACTCTCCTGCCCACAAGCAAACGGAACGATTTCAAACCTGGGTCACAAATTTGGCACTCACAGACACATGGAGAGCGCGCCATCCGCAAACCAGACTATATTCATTCCACTCCATCCCACACAATCTACGGGTAAGACTAGATAGATTTCTATGCACAGCGTCGCTAGTCCCCAAAATTCAGCATGTAGATTACCTTGGCTGGGTCCTCTCTGACCATGTCGCCCATATACTAAGACTACAATGGAAACCTCCCCATCCCCCAGTACCCACCTGGAGATTACCACGGGATTGCCTGGCGGACCAGGTTTTCAAACATGAACAGGGGCAAAGCATATAGGAATATTTCTCACATAACGCGGGAACAGCGACATCCAAATTAGTAGAGTGGGATGCGTTCAAAGTGGTGGCCCGGGGCGAGTGCATAAAACAAATAGTGGGGGTTAAGAGGACATTGGAACGTGCACTAACACAAGCCGAAACGCAGCTAGCAACCCTAACAAAAAAGGAAGATGCGAACATGGCGACTATAACCCAGGTGGCAGAAGCGAAAACAGCATACACAGCTACTACCTTAGATCTGCGCAGATACAACTTTAAGGCGTACGCAACCAGGGTACACAAGGAGAGGGATAAAACAGGGACGTTGCTAGCCTGGCACAGAGGTAAAACCAATCACCGAAGTGCTAGATCCAACTGGAAAGTTAGTGCGCTCCCAAACAGAAATACTGCAGTTGTTCCAACAGTACTACACTCAGATATACAGAAATCCAGCACAGGCCAGACAGGGAGCAATAGAATTATTCCTAGACCCACTGGCTATACCACAAATATCAGCGGCAGAGAAAACTGCACTAGACACAAGGATACAATCTACGGACATTACCCATGTAATCCATGCCTTGGCACGTAACAAAGCGCCCGGGATGGATGGTTTCCACCTGGAATACTACGCAACCTTCTCCCCCTTGTTGGTCCCCCGCCTCGCGGAGGTATTCGCAGATGCGCTATTACAGGGAGAGCTACCGAGATCCCTTAGGGAATCAGTCTTAGTGACCTTCCCAAAACCAAACAGAGATCCAAAGCAGCTGGCCTCATATCGCCCCATCATGCTGTTATCAGCTGATTGTAAGATATTGGGGAAGATATTAGCGGACCGTTATGCGCAAATTCTGCGGCCACTGGTCCACCCAGACCAATGTGGATTTGTTCCGGGGAGAAACACATCCCAAAATTTACGCCGATTATTTCACGTACAAGATCAGACGAGCACCGCATTTCCCAGAGCAGCCTGTCTCATCTTAGACCTTGAGAAGGCATTTGAATACTCTCACGTGGCCATACCTGTTCACGGTCCTACAACGGATAGGGATAGGTCCAACGCTCTTAGCATACACACAACTCCTGAACACTAAACTTACCTCGCGCATACGCATGGGGGGATACACATCATCCTCATTTCAGGTGGAGAGAGGTACGAGGCAAGGTTGCCCACTCTCGCCTCTGCTATTTGCCCTAGCGGTGGAGCCCCTGGCAATACGATTACGCCAGGAAGGGGAAAATTGGGGCATCTCCATAGCGGACATCACACATAGTGTATCCATGTATGCAGATGACCTTTTAATATACGTACAGGACATCACCGCAGACCTGACATCCATATGGACATCACTTGAGAACTTTGCAGAAGCATCAGGGCTCAGAGTGAACTGGGACAAGTCCACGATATATCTGCTACACCCAAGCCTTACTCCTCAGGACATTAGGATAGGTGAGCAGAGCATAGCATGGAGCGCAAGCGCCCCCCAATAGCTCGGGGTTCGCCTGTACCACTCCCCAGCTGATCTATTCGAAGGCAATCACCGCAAAGCACTGGCTGGGATTAGATCGGCGGTGGGTTTCTGGAAGAATCTTCCCTTAGCTTCGATACGACGTGTGGCCTTGGCCAAGATGATAATGGTTCCACGACTATTATATCACTTTACAATTTTGCCTGTAATCCCACCCGAGCTTTTTTCCAGGACTTAGACTCGCTCCTTAGATCGCTAATCTGGGGGGCAGGCAGACATAGAATCGCATTGACTAAGGTACAACTGCCCACCGACCGGGGAGGGCTGGGCGCACCTTCTTTTGAATCATACTTCTTGGCAGCGCAACTACAGTGGTTGTCCTACTGGACGGCGGGCAGACACGTAGGGGAGACCCACACAGCGACGGGCCCTATACCCACTCCAGAAATCTGTCGGTTGCTACTGCCAGGCACTAAGCCGTGGCGCACATACCCACTGCAGGTGTCGGTGGCTCGTAAATGCATGCAGAGGATACATCGTATGTCCACAGGAGTGCCGTTGTACTCTCCTCTACTGCCATTGATTGGATGGCCCAGACGGGAGGCGCACTACACAACTAGTAAGCTCCGTATCTGGACAGAGCACTCTCTAACGGAGATAGAATCTCTATTCGAGGACGGACAACTAAGACCGTTTCGCCAGATAATGGAAGACTTTGACCTCCCCCCGGGCAATTTTTACTTCACAGGCAGATCATAGAAAGCTACCGTCCATATTGTGATTTGACAGAGGGAGAACCAGCAACTCATCCGGTCCTCCACACGATTATACACATGGGGATGGGCCGGCACCTGGTCACGTGGCTGTATAAGGCCATACAGGAGCTCATAAACAAACCACTGGATGCATTAAGGGCAACATGGGAGGAAGAACTAGGGCGCCAACTACACGACAAGGAATGGGAGACAGCACTCGAATACCCCAAAAAGGTGTCCCGAAATGCGCGATTTAAAAACATACAATGTTATATCCTACACAGATCGTACCAAACGCCAGCAAGTCTTCAGCGGTATTATCCACCCACTCAGTTCCTATGCCCCAGATGTCGATCACCGGACGCGGACCTACAACACATGTTTTGGACCTGCACCACAATACAATCATATTGGACCACTATCCATAAGACACTAAGGGCCATATGTATCAAGCTAAATTGCGATCGCAAACGCCAAAATTCTCAGAATTTCAGCGTTTGCGATCGCAATTTAGCAGTGTGCAATGTATCACACAAAAACCCACTCGCAAAATAAGGAATCGCAAAATTTGCGATTCCCCATTTTGCGAATGCATTTAAGGAGTCGCAAATTGCGATTCCTTAAATGCAATGTAAGAAGCACAAAAATAGTGCGATTTGGCCTTAAGGAATCGCAAATTACCACCAACTTCAAGTTGGTGGTAATTTGCGATTTCTTTGAAAAATTCACTTTTTTGCATTTTTCAAAGTGCCATGTGGCGCACATACATGCCCTTAGGGCATGTATGTGTGCCACATGTGCACACATGCACATTTCAGGGGAGCAACAGGGTGTCCTTTTGACACCCTTGCACCCTTGAAATTGCATTCGCAATTTGCGAGTACCTAATGGGTACTCGCAAATTGCGAATGTCTTCCCATTCATTCCTATGGGCCTCAAGGCCCATAGGAATGAATGGGAAAGTATTCCTTAATTGCGACTCGCAATTTGCGAGTCCCAATTAAGGAATGTCAGGGAATCACAAAATATTTGCGAATTTTTTTTACATCTCGTTTTGCGATTCTCAAATAGCGATTCTCTAAAAATCGCTATTTGAGAATCGCAAAACCATTGTTTATTACATATGCCCCATAGAGACCTCACGGGCCTATCCGACATAAACACATGTGAGGCCTGCGCGCTCGGAATCTTCCGAAGGCGGAAACAACACAAGGTACAAATCCGCTTTGCAAGGTTAGCAATATTACTAGCAAAAAGAGGAATAGCTATGTACTGGCGGGCCCCTGCGGGCCCCCCGATGGCAGCCTGGGTGGGAGCAGTGAGCAAATGGGCAGCAGCAGAGGAAGAAACAATCAGGGAGGAGGAAGTAAAAGGGATATGCAAACGACACATATCTATGGAGTGGACCCTACTCTTACACCAATTCAAACAACAATTAACTCGTGACGAACCAAGCATCTCTTCGCAGGTCTCAGCAGACCCGCAAACACAGACCCCGATCACAGGCACACACACCACTTCTCACACGATTGCAAATGCGTAACAGCATGCGATAACGCGATTGCTCACTGACTAGGTCAACCAGATAGGCGATGACGGTTGGACAAGCCCCTACCTGAAGAAATTGACCACATTCACAGGCAGGATACACAATAGCCCCGGTACCCCGTCTGATACATATATCTCGGCTCCCACGAACACCACCCCAGTTAAACTCCCCAATTATTAGTTAAGCATCATAACCGGTAGTTGCTACACCGGTAGTCGATAGGAAGGAGATGCATCTTCATGAGTAAAGACATACACAATAGTATGATATTATATACTGAGGCGCTTATACTATGTACAAGATAGTTGTCAACCCAGACAACCGATTGTACTTGCAATTGTTTAAAATGCACGAAATGAAGTCAATATAATTGTAATACTATGCGATATGTTCCAAATGCAAAAAAGCAAATAACAATATTTGACAACAAAGTAGATAAAACAGCAAAAAAAAAATGTTATCAGACATCGAACTGTTCTATCTACTCGGTTGGGTATAGGTATCTGATATGGTAGAGCTGGCCAGGAGTTTGGCAGCAGTATCTGGAATAGGTTGAGCTGCTATAAAGTGTGGTAGTAGTGTCTGATAAGGTAGAGCTGGCCAGAAGTGTGGTAGCAGTATCTGAAATAGGTTGAGCTGGTATAAAGTGTGGTAGCAGTATCTGATAAGGTAGAGCTGGCCAGAAGTGTGGGATAAGTATGTGATAAGGTAGAGCTGGCAAGATGTGTGGGATAAGTATGTGATAAGGTAGAGCTGGCAAGATGTGTGGGATAAGTATGTGATAAGGTAGAGCTGGCAAGATGTGTGGTGTAAGTATCTGATAAGGTAGAACTAGCCTGAAGTGTGGTAGCAGTATCTGATAAGGTAGAGCTGGCCACAAGTGTGGTATAAGTATCTGATAAGGTAGCACTTGCCAGACGTGTGGTAGCAGTATCTGATAAGGTAGAACTTGCCAGACGTGTGGTAGCAGTATCTGATAAGGTAGAGCTGGCCACAAGTGTGGTATAAGTATCTGATAAGGTAGAGCTGGCCACAAGTGTGGTATAAGTATCTGATAAGGTAGAGCTGGCCACAAGTGTGGTATAAGTATCTGATAAGGTAGAGCTGGCCACAAGTGTGGTATAAGTATCTGATAAGGTAGAGCTGGCCACAAGTGTGGTATAAGTATCTGATAAGGTAGAGCTGGCCACAAGTGTGGTATAAGTATCTGATAAGGTAGAGCTGGCCAGAAGTGTGGTAGCAGTATCTGATAAGGTGGAGCTGGTATGAAGTGCGGTAGCAGTATCTGATAATGTAGAACTTGCCAGACGTGTGGTAGCAGAATGTGATAAGGTAGAGGTGGACAGAGGTGTGCCAGGGGTATCTGATAAGGTATAGCTGGCCAGTGGTCTTGAAGGACTATCTGATAGGGTAGAGCTGGCTAGAAATGTGGTAGGAGTATCTGATAATGTAGACCTGGACTGAGGTGTGGGAGCATTATCTGATAAGGTAGATCTTTACAAAAGTGTGGTACAGTGTGTGATAACTATCTGATAAGGTAGACCTGGCCAGAAGTGTGGTAGCAGTATCTGATACGCTAGAGCTGGCCAGAAGTGTGGTAGAAATATCTGATAATGTAGAACTGGACTGGGGTGTGGTAGCATTATATGATAAGGTAGAGCTTTACAAAAGTGTGGCAGCAGTATGTGATAATGTAGAGCTGAAAAATAACATAGAAATCCTTGGGTCTGTGATAGCAAGGCAAACCGACAGAGACACTCAAAAGATCACACAGGGAAACCTGTGGGATAAATTCCTTTCAGGACGTAATCCCTCACCCACCGAAGCGAAGGTGGCATGCTTCATCATCTGGGATTCTCCTCCTGGCGGGAATCCCTAGTCCCGCCAAGGGCTACAACTCCCTCTCTGAGAGGGAGGAGCTCAGGGATGTTTTACACCTATTCTAATTTGGATATTCTAAATCCAGCAGATGGGCTGACTGCCTCATCACCTATCTTGCAGTCTGATTTGGTCACCATCACCATATGGTCACCATAAGTTTAATTGAGGGTAGTAGCTGTCTGTATATACCCTTGACTGTACAAAGTTTTCCGTGTATTGGGTTTCCCCGTGCTCTGTCTGTTCCTCAATAAAAAAACTTTTTAGGAGTAGTGCCAATTCAATTTTGCGTTATGTTTTTGACACTTTTACATTCACCTTCCTTTCAGAGCGGTGCCCCCTTCCCTGAGCTGTCGCTAGGTAGAGGTGAGGCTTCTTATCCGTACACTACGGGTAAGCAAATTTTACATCAATTACACATGCCAGTCGCATTGGATATGTGGTGATAATAGTATCCCACACAATTATCACGATTTATTTGCAAACATGTTCAGAGCCACTTATCTATTGGGGTTCTATGTTTTTGTATCTTTCTCTTACAGGTACGATCAGTATACCTAGAACTGAAAACTGCAGGATTACTGGTTTTGTATTTCAGCATTAATATTATCTGGTTATCACTATTCACATCTCTGTTGTGCAGCAGCATCCTCTTACGTCCTGACGAAAGCCGTGATACTGTTTTGGGTCTCCCTGGCTGAAACATGTAGACCTGTTTTATTTTTTTTCGTCCGACACATGCAGTTTTAAATCCATACTGCAGGTGCACTGTTTTTAACCCTGGCAGCGAGAACAAGCAAATAAAGGAAAGATTTTTGTTCTCGTTAGTTAGTTTTAATATCACTACCTACACAGTTATATTTTTTTGTTGCGCTGCGCCCTCACCTAAACCCGCTCTTGTCGCTCTCATCTGCTGGATTTAGAATATCCTAATTAGAGTAGGTATAAAAAACATCCCTGAGCTCCTCCCTCTCAGAGAAGGAGTTGTAGCCCTTGGCGGGACTAGGGATTCCCACCAGGAGGAGAATCCCAGATGATGAAGCATGCCACCTTCGGTGGGTGAGGGATTACGTCCTGAAAGGGATTTATCTAACCCTGGGCGGAGTTTGCGGAGTTGCGCTACGCGAAACTCCGCGAAGTGGAAAAAAATCTCTGCCGCGCTACCCGGAACTCCGCAAGCAGCGGAGTGCGATAGAAAAATGCCGTTCGCGGTGATTTTCAGTGCCGGATGCTTGTCCGCACTGTGCAATCATCGCGAACGGCACCATGCACAGCGCAAGCGAGCGCTGCTTTCCTTTCTGCCGCTCGAGTAGATTTTTACTCGAGCAGCAGCTTTCTCAACGCGAACGGGCAGTTTCTCAACGCGAGCGGTCACGAGCATACGCGACCACTCGCAATGAGAAACCCGACCCCCCGCGTTGAGAAATCTCACCGGGAGGTTTATTTTCCACGCTCACGCTCGCCAACTTGATGTTGACGATCACGAGCGAGGAAAAATCTCGCCAGGAGGTGGATTTTCCTCGCTCGCGCTCGCCAACTTGACATTGGTGAACGCGAGCGAGGAAAAAAACTCTCCGCTGCGCGAAGCGGAAGAGTTTTTGGGAACTCCGCGAGCTCCGCGTAACGCGGAGTGCGGAAAACTCCGCAAACTCCGCGAGCGGAGCGGAGTTCACCGCCCAGGGTTAGATTTATCCCACAGGTTTCTCTGTGTGATCTTTTGAGTGTCTCTGTCGGTTTGCCTTGCTACCACAGACCCAAGGATTTCTATGTTATTTTTGAGTAATTAATTGGGGATGTAATTCTTGCTGGGCTTAAAACTTTCCCTCTGACCCCCCTCTAACCTTTTTTGTGAAGCATAATGTAGAGCTGGCCAGACGTGTGGTATCACTATCTGATGAGGTAGAGCTGGCCAGAAGTGTGGTAACAGTATCTGATAAGGTAGAGCTGGTATGAAGTGTGGCAACAGTATCTGATACGCTAGAGCTGGCTAGAAGTGTGGTAGAAATATCTGATAATGTAGAACTGGACTGGGGTGTGGTAGCATTATATGATAAGGTAGAGCTTTACAAAAGTGTGGTAGCAGTATGTGATAATACAGAGCTGAACAGAAGTTTGGCATGAGCATCTGATAAGGTAGAACTGACAAGAAGTGTGGTAGCAGTATCTTATAAGGTAGAGCTGGCCAGAAGTGCAGTATCTGATAAAGTAGAGCTTGCCAAAAGTGTGGTATAAGTATTTGATATGGTAGAGCTGGTAAGACATGTTACAGCAGTATCTGATATGGTAGAACTGGACAGAAGTGTAGTAGCAGTAGCTGATGAAGTAGAGCTCGCCAAAAGTGTGGTAGCAATATCTGATAAGGTAGAGCTGAATAAAACTGTGGTATAAGTATGTCAAAAGGTAGAGCTGGACAGAAATGTGACAGCATTATCCGATAAGGTAGAGCTGGCAAGAACTGTGGTAGCGGTATCTGATAAAGTAGAGCTGGCAAGATGTGTGGTAGCGGTATCTGATAAAGTAGAGCTGGTATAAGGTGTGGTAGCAGTATCTGATATGGTAGAGAAGTTTAGACATGTGGCAGCAGTAACTGATAAAGTAGTATTTATTTATTCATTATTTTCTATAGCGCGAACCAGACCCAGAGTTTGGGTGTCAGAGCGCTTTACATTTCAACCACCTTCGATATCAGCAGATATCCAATTCTTTCATGTCAAGAACATGTCTATGTATTCCACTAATATTGGCAAATATTTATCCATACACAAAACAAATATAATGAGGAATAATAGAAATCATTATATTACATTCAAGATTGTCGTGTCGTACTTAAATTTAAGATAAGATCACTCCTGAGTTCTTTTATATCCAAGCTGGTTATAGTATTGTTAGATTAATCACATATATCTGTGTATTGGTCGAGGTATCTGTCCATAGACGGCATCAATGTTGGTGGACGAGGGGATTAACTGTATCCACCCTAGTTGAGGCTAGCCATTCGAGCTCAATCAATGACAGTAGCTTGATTCGAGAGGTGATCAGTTTCTTTGTTCTGTGATTAGCAGGGTAGTAATCCTGCTCACAATAGCGTACTTGAACATCTGAGTTTAGGATCGCCGCGTTGACAGCACATTTCCATAAAGACTTAGTCGTCCCTGTTGATCGTTATGGGAGAAATGTACCCATCAGAAAGGACTTAGGGGCCTATTAGCAATAACCGGTGATAATTATCGCTAAGCGCAGTTAGCGCTAGGATAATTATCGCCGGCTATCGCAGGTTTCTATCGCGGAGATAGCGTGCTATCAGCAACGCTTATCTCCAAAGCGATAGAAACCCTGGAGAACAGTGTGAATATCGCTTGAAAACAAGCGATATTCGCACTGTGACCAGTGTTAGCTTGCTAATAGGGCGAGGGGGATTTAGCCATGTAATCCACCTCCCATTGGATTACATGGCTAAGTCAGGTCTGGACCAGGCGTTAACAAACAAGCGGTAAACGTGTTTAGCGCTGGTTCGTTAATCACCTCCCCTGCCTCGCTAATAGGCGATAGCGACCTTAGCGACTGTTTCCAGTCGCTTTTAGGTTGGGAACGCCTACTTTGCATGCAATTAGCGATAAATATCGCTGGCATGCAAAGCGGCACCCAACCCGGTCGCTATCGCCTAGAAGCTGTCGCTAACAGCAGTTAGCGACAGCTTGCTAATAGGGCGATTGAATTATCGCCGCTTTAGCGGGAAAAAGTCCCGCTAAAGCGGCGATAATCATGTTGATAATATGCCCCATAGTCTCCTTTTTGAATCGTGGAGCATAGGTGATTCTTCTGATATTCGGTGGAAGCGAATTCCAAATCCTTGGTGCAGCTCCCGTGAACGCTCTATCGTAAGTTCTTTTCTTACGGAAGAATGCTGGTTTCAGTAGAAAATCCTCGGATCCCCTCGAGGGTCTAGTGCCTCTGGACAGCGTAATTTTATGGGCTAGGTAATGTGGAGTTTTGTGGTGTATTGCCTTGTGTGTAATACATGCAATTTTTAGCTCTATTCTTGCCTCGTATGGTAGCCAGTTGAGCGCTTTCAGATGTGGAGTGATGTGGTCGTATTTTTTGTACCCATTATAAGTCTAGTTGCTGCATTGAGACAAGCTTTTAGGGGAGCTGTTGAGATCTTAGGGAGTCCTGATAGAGTAGCGCATCCATATTCAATTCTTGATATGACCAGTGCCTGGACTGCCATTTTTTGATCCCCGGGATCGATGAACGGCTTCAGTTTTCTGAGGTAATTCAGATGAAAACGAGCGTTTTTTGCCATTGTGTTGATGTGTGCTTGCATGTTTAGTTCTTTATCCAGTGTGATACCAAGGGATTTAGTTGAGTCAACTATAGTTGGGGTACCATTTAGTGCCATGATCATCTTGGTCCATTTGTTAATCTTGGCTGAACTTTTAGGAGGGGAGATCAGCAGGAATTCGTTTTTTTGTGAGTTGAGCTTAAGATGATTGTCAGCTAGCCATTCAACGGTTTTCTTGATTGCTTGGTTCATAGTGTTGATCTCTTCCGGAGATGATATCTTCATATACAGCTGGGTGTCGTCAGCATACATGTGAAAGGAAATGTTAGCCTTATGCAGTACTTCAGTTAATGGTTCGATGTATAGATTAAATAGTGAAGGGGATAGAATTGATCCTTGTGGAACCCCAATTTGAATCGGAGATGGTGGGGATAGCTTGTTGTCCACCAGGAATCTTTGCGATCTGTTCTCTAGGAAGGAGTAGAACCATTTCAGTACAGTACCCGATAAGCCCATCCTATTTTCCAGTCGTTCTAATATTTTGGGATGGTTCACAGTGTCAAATGCAGATGATAGGTCCAGAAGGAGCAGGAGGCAGGTTTCATTACGGTCGAGGGCTAGCAGAGCGTCATCTACTATGTGTAGGATTGCTATTTCCATACTGTGGTTTGGTCTGAACCCTGATTGGCAGTCATTTAGTAGCTCAAATTCAGTAATGTGTTGACTTAATTGATTGTGCGCACATTTTTCTAGTACTTTGGCTATTAGGGGAATGGTTGTTACCGGACGAAAGTTGTTTGGGTCCGATGGGTTCTCCGTAGGTTTCTTTAGGAGAGGGATAACTGGCCTGTTTTTAGGCAGTCCGGAATTGATCCTTGGGCAAGCGATTCATTAATTATCTTAGTCCAGTAGGGGATCACAATGAGGTTGCAGGAGGGCCAGCATTTTGACGGCAGTAGTGCTGGCAAGAAGTGTGGTAGAAGTATTTGATTAGGTAGAGCTGGCAAAAAGTGTGGTAGAAGTATCTGATACAGTAGAGCTTGCTAGAAGGGGGGTATGGTGTCTAATAAGGTAGAGCTGATGAGCATGGGACAGTGGTGTCCAATAAGGTAGGGGTGACTAGAAGCAGGACAGTTGTGTATAATAAGGTAGAGCTGACTAGAAGTGGGACAGTGGAGGTGACTAGAAGAGGGACAGTGGAGATGACAAGATGGGGGACAGTAGTGTCCAAATAAGGTAGGGGTGACTAGAAGGGGGGCAGTGGTGTCTATTAAGGTAGAGCTGACAAGAAAAGAGACAATGAAGCTGACTAGAAGCGGAACAGCTGTGGCAAATATGGTAGAACTGACTAGAAGGAGGACAGTGGTGTCTATCTGGAGCTGACTAGAAGGGGGACAGTGTTGTCAGATAAGGTAGATGTGACTAGAAGGGGGACAGTGTTGTCAGTTTAGGTAGAGGTGACTACAAGGGGGATAGTGGTACCGTCGGTGAAGGGAGAGCAGGCTAAAAGGGGGAGTATGGTGTCGGCGGTAAAGGTGGAGCTGGCTAGGAGATTTCGACAAACATTGAGTTTGAAATATCAAGTTGCAGAAATATTGAAAAAAATATTGTGATACAAAAATATCGTGATGCAGAAATATATTTGTCAAGAATATTGATTTTTTGGGTAAGTAATATCGTTTTCAAGAATATCTTTGTTGTTATTTTCTTTTTCAATAATATAGTTGTCAAAAATATAATTTTTCATTTATTTTCATGTGTTTTTATTTTTATATTAATTCTATGTGTTATTATTGTTTGTATAATTGTTAATAATATTTCTAAATATATAGGGACTAATTACGATGTCGTTCGTAAAGCCTTTACGACCGACATCGTCGCTTTCAATTCTGACCGACTGATTACAATACAGCCGGTCGGAACTGAAACCGGCCGGTCATTCTGGCTGACTTCCAACGGGCTCAAGGAGCCCGTTGGCCAGTCGGAACCAGCCCGTAATCCATATGGATAGCGGTTTACTCCGTCTGGATTACGATGCGCGATTTCCGGCAGGGCTTCCATGCCGGCTTTTCAGACATGGAAACCCTGTCGAAAAGCATGTTTGGGGGCCCTCTTGCCCTTGTGGCCTCCGGTTGGGGGCCGAGGGGGCACCTATGGTGCCCCCCCTGTTAATTCCTGCACCCCGTGGTGCCTGCCACCAATCTCCCATTTCTCTATGGGAGCTTGTGTTGCGGCCGGTTTACGGCCGTAACACAAACTCCCATAGAGAAATGGGAGAATGTGACCGCAACTTGTGCGGTCGCATCATAATTAGGCGGGCGGGACCGCCGACCGGAGGTTGGTCGGTCCTGTTTCCGCCACAGTGTCAATCGGAGGTAACTCTGAGCGACATCGTAATAGGCCTCATAGTTTGTAGTTTTAAGTGTTTTACAATTTTTTATTTATTTGCGAATAGTAATTTATAGTATTGTAGATGTTTGCTAGGTATGTAGGAGTGCAGGGTGGGAAGTTAATTAAGCATAATTGATTAACAATTACTTTTTTATTTATTACTAAATATTTATTTGATTAATAATTATGTACATTGTATAATAATAATATTTTTTAACTTGTATATTAGGTGTGGGATGCTGGGTTTGTTAAGGTGTTGGCTGAGAAGTTAATTAAGTAATAATGAATTCACAATTAAATAATAATTTATTATAAATTATTTAGGTGATTATTATTTATATAAATTGTGTAATAATTATATTTTTGTAGTTATCTAGAAGGTGCAGGCTGCTGTATTTGTGGGGGCATAGGGTAGGAAGTTATTAAAGTAGTAATTAACAATTAATGTATTAGTAAATATTTAATTTATTAATAATTAAGTTAATTGTGTCATATTAATTTCAGTTATAGTGTGGGCTGCTAGGTTTGTGGGGGTATAGTGTGGGAAGGTAATTAAGTAATACATCTTCTTTTATTGATAATTCATTATTATATTGTTCAATAATCATGTAAAATGTTTCATTTTTTAAAACTTTTACATATAGTTTATTTTTGGGTAATTAATAATTTTCCCATTAGGAGTTTTATATCTTTGTAAATTAATAGGGTAAATTAGATATGTTTTGTGTTTAAAGTGAAGTATTTTCTCTACTGCTGCACAGACTGGAATGTTATGTTATGTTAAAGGTTATTTGTAGAGCGCACGTTCACCAGACGGTTTCTTGGCGCTGAGGGAGGACGGCTGCGGCTGCAAGATAGTGAATGAGTCTCAGTTGTAAGCCTGGGTAAATAGCCAGGTCTTGTATAGCTTTCTGAACTCAATATAGGAATCAGTGGTGCGCAGATAAAAGGGGAGAGCGTTCCAGATCTGAGGGGCCAAGGTCGTGTATCTAAGACCTCCATGCTTTTTACGTTTGAAGGTATGAGGGACCAACAAATTCTTGTTTGAGGAACGTAGGTCGCGAGAGGGGATGTACCGATATATATTTAAGGAGATAAAGGCGGGACCACGTCCGGGGAGGGCCTTAAAGATGATGCAGCCTAGCTTGAATAGGCAGCGTTGAGGTAAAGGAAGCCAATGGAGGCTTTTCAGCAATGGTCTCACATGACGATGTTTAGGCTGACCGAAGATAAGCCTTGCTGCCTGATTCTGGACCAGTTGCAGCCGGTGTAGCTGGTATACCGGTATACCAGCATACAGGGAATTTGCGTAATCGATATGAAATGACCATGGCAAGAACCACTTGGGTCAGGGCTGCGGTGGAGAGGAATCTGCTGATTTTCCGAATTCTTCGGAGATAAAAAAAGCACGCAGAGACCACTGAGCTGATCTGGGCCTTCATGGTTAGATCATTACTGATCACAATTCCCAAGCTTTTTACCGAACTGGCTGGGAGTGGAGGGCTCCCTAATAATGGTGGCCAGAAATTGGAATTCCACGGATTGGCCAGACCACCAGTAAGGATCAGCTCCGTTTTATCCTGATTTAACTTAAGTTGATTGGCATTCATCCAATTACTAATGAAATTCATAGTAGATTGGAAGCTGGACACAGATGATGCGGAAGACTGGAATGGGAATAGTAAATTTAACCCCTCCAAAGTCCAACACTTCCCCTGCTGTTGCTTAGACAGGAGTGGAAAAACTAGATTTAACCCCTCCGAAGTCCAACACATTCCCTCCTGTTGCAAGGAATGGAGTGGGAAAAGTAATCTAATCCCTCCAAAGTTCAACGCTTTCCCTACTGCTGCACAGACTGTAGTGGGAATAGTAAATCTAATCCCTCCGAAATCCAGTGCTTTCCCTAATGTTGCACAGACTGGAGTGGGAATAGTTCATTTTACCCCTCCGAAGTCCAACTCTTTCCCTACTGTTGCACAGACTGGAGTGGGAATAGTTCATTTTACCCCTCCGAAGTCCAACTCTTTCCCTACTGTTGCACAGACTGGAGTGGGAATAGTTCATTTTACCCCTCCGAAGTCCAACTCTTTCCCTACTGTTGCACAGACTGGAGTGGGAATAGTTCATTTTACCCCTCCGAAGTCCAACTCTTTCCCTACTGTTGCACAGACTGGAGTGGGAATAGTTCATTTTACCCCTCCGAAGTCCAACTCTTTCACTACTGTTGCACAGACTGGAGGGGAATAGTTCATTTTACCCCTCCGAAGTCCAACTCTTTCCCTACTGTTGCACAGACTGGAGTGGGAATAGTTCATTTTACCCCTCCGAAGTCCAACTCTTTCCCTACTGTTGCACAGACTGGAGTGGGAATAGTTCATTTTACCCCTCCGAAGTCCAACTCTTTCCCTACTGCTGCACAGACTGTAGTGGGAATAGTAAATCTAATCCCTCCGAAATCCAGTGCTTTCCCTAATGTTGCACAGACTGAAGTATTAATAGTCAATTTTACCCCTCCAAAGTCCAACTCTTTCCCTACTGTTGCACAGACTGGAGTGGGAATAGTTCATTTTACCCCTCCGAAGTCCAACTCTTTCCCTACTGTTGCACAGACTGGAGTGGGAATAGTTCATTTTACCCCTCCGAAGTCCAACTCTTTCCCTACTGTTGCACAGACTGGAGTGGGAATAGTTCATTTTACCCCTCCGAAGTCCAACTCTTTCCCTACTGTTGCACAGACTGGAGTGGGAATAGTTCATTTTACCCCTCCGAAGTCCAACTCTTTCCCTACTGTTGCACAGACTGGAGTGGGAATAGTTCATTTTACCCCTCCGAAGTCCAACTCTTTCACTACTGTTGCACAGACTGGAGGGGAATAGTTCATTTTACCCCTCCGAAGTCCAACTCTTTCCCTACTGTTGCACAGACTGGAGTGGGAATAGTTCATTTTACCCCTCCGAAGTCCAACTCTTTCCCTACTGTTGCACAGACTGGAGTGGGAATAGTTCATTTTACCCCTCCGAAGTCCAACTCTTTCACTACTGTTGCACAGACTGGAGTGGGAATAGTTCATTTTACCCCTCCGAAGTCCAACTCTTTCCCTACTGTTGCACAGACTGGAGTGGGAATAGTTCATTTTACCCCTCCGAAGTCCAACTCTTTCACTACTGTTGCACAGACTGGAGTGGGAATAGTTCATTTTACCCCTCCGAAGTCCAACTCTTTCCCTACTGTTGCACAGACTGGAGTGGGAATAGTTCATTTTACCCCTCCGAAGTCCAACTCTTTCACTACTGTTGCACAGACTGGAGTGGGAATAGTTCATTTTACCCCTCCGAAGTCCAACTCTTTCCCTACTGTTGCACAGACTGGAGTGGGAATAGTTCATTTTACCCCTCCGAAGTCCAACTCTTTCACTACTGTTGCACAGACTGGAGTGGGAATAGTTCATTTTACCCCTCCGAAGTCCAACTCTTTCCCTACTGTTGCACAGACTGGAGTGGGAATAGTTCATTTTACCCCTCCGAAGTCCAACTCTTTCACTACTGTTGCACAGACTGGAGTGGGAATAGTTCATTTTACCCCTCCGAAGTCCAACTCTTTCCCTACTGTTGCACAGACTGAAGGGGAATAGTTCATTTTACCCCTCCGAAGTCCAACTCTTTCCCTACTGTTGCACAGACTGGAGTGGGAATAGTTCATTTTACCCCTCCGAAGTCCAACTCTTTCCCTACTGTTGCACAGACTGAAGGGGAATAGTTCATTTTACCCCTCCGAAGTCCAACTCTTTCCCTACTGTTGCACAGACTGGAGTGGGAATAGTTCATTTTACCCCTCCGAAGTCCAACTCTTTCCCTACTGTTGCACAGACTGAAGGGGAATAGTTCATTTTACCCCTCCGAAGTCCAACTCTTTCCCTACTGTTGCACAGACTGGAGTGGGAATAGTTCATTTTACCCCTCCGAAGTCCAACTCTTTCACTACTGTTGCACAGACTGGAGGGGAATAGTTCATTTTACCCCTCCGAAGTCCAACTCTTTCACTACTGTTGCACAGACTGGAGGGGAATAGTTCATTTTACCCCTCCGAAGTCCAACTCTTTCCCTACTGTTGCACAGACTGGAGTGGGAATAGTTCATTTTACCCCTCCGAAGTCCAACTCTTTCCCTACTGTTGCACAGACTGAAGGGGAATAGTTCATTTTACCCCTCCGAAGTCCAACTCTTTCCCTACTGTTGCACAGACTGGAGTGGGAATAGTTCATTTTACCCCTCCGAAGTCCAACTCTTTCACTACTGTTGCACAGACTGGAGGGGAATAGTTCATTTTACCCTCCAAAGTGTAACGCTTTCCATATTATTGCACCGATTGCAGTGAGAATAGTATATCTACTATTTTTATACTTTTCCTAACATTGTTTAAACATATATATTATTATTATTTGTTTATATTTTGCTCATAAATTATTTGTATATATATAATTTATTATTATTATATGTTATTTTTTACCAGTGTTTTTCCTGTATTTTTACATTTTTTATAGTTATTGATTTGGCAATTTTTTTTATGTTTTGTAATTGATTTGGTAATATTTTAATGGTATATAGCTATATGTATGTGTGTGTGTGTATATATATATATATTTACTTTTTATCTAATATAATGTAAAATATATGTTTTTAATAATAGTGCTACCTAATTTATATGTATATATACATTTATACACACATGTGGGTGTGTTTATATAAGTACATGTTTTTATATAGTACTTAATATTAGTTACATTTATTTAATTTACACTAAATTAATGTTGTACAAAACAATATGTAATATTTACCATTTTAAAGCATATATATATATATATATATATATATATATATATATATATATGTATATATATATATATATATATATATATATATATGTACTGACCTCGGATGAGGAGTCAGTTTTGAAGTTGGGCTTGACGTTTTGTCCTACAAGTAATTATGAATACACACAGACTTGGATAGACTTATTTAAGTTTATTAGAAAAATCAAACAATTGAAATTTTTCAAGATGAGGAATCCAGGGCAAGTGCAACAAAGCGTTGCAATGGCGTCACAGGAGCCTGACATAATAAATATATGTGATTTGGACACTCTGGCAATCCTTGAAGAACTAGGAGCAGAGGATAGTACACAGCGGGAATACGAAAGAGACAATATAGTAAGAGCTCAGGAACTTGGGGTGTCGCAAGTAGGGGCGAAGAGTCCCTTCAAACCTCCCTCGAGGTTCTGCCCCCAGATGCCAACAGATGCAATCGACGTTTTCTCTGAAACAGTGAATAGAGAACTTCTGACTCTACGAAGTACGGAAGAGGAACGAGCAAAAGGCAAGAATTGGAATCTTACATTCAACCAGAGACAGGCATTGCTGAAACTAGAACAAGACCCCTCAGTTGTAATAAAACCCTCGGATAAGGGCGGAAATGTTGTTCTACAAACTAGAGAGAACTATTGCAAAGAAGCCCTACGACAGTTGCATGACAAAGAGAACTATGCTTTAACTACGGAAGAGAACTATCTGGGTAGTATTCAAATGTATGCAGAACTTATTGATAAATGGTATGGGAAAGGAATTTTGTCTAGAGAGGAGTTCATGTTTTTGCAGAATAAACACCAGAGAATCCCTACCTTTTACCATCTGCCCAAGATACATAAAGACGCTGCCAGACCTCCAGGGAGACCAATAGTGTCATCCATAGGGGGATTGACGGAAAATATGTCAAAGTTTATAGATCATTTTCTTTCCCCATTTGTTTCTCAATTGTCTTCGTACACCCAAGACACAAAAGATTTTTTGAAGCAAATTCAAGGGATTGAGTGGGAATCTGATTTTACAATGATCACGCTAGATGTGTGTAATTTATACACTAGTATTAGAAACATTGATGGTCTGACAGCAGTGGACAACTTTTTGAAAAGTCGTTCCCTACGGTACCTGGAGCACAACACAATGCTATTAGAGTTGATCTCTTTTTGCCTAAATAACAACATCTTTATCTTCCAGGGCCAGAGATATAGGCAGACACAGGGGACGGCCATGGGCACCTGCTTCGCCCCCAGCTATGCGAACTTGTTCGTGGGCTGGTGGGAGAAGCAGGTGGCTTGGGCAGATGACATGGAGGAATGGGTGGAGAAGGTTGTTTGCTGGCGGAGGTATATCGACGACCTCTTCATTATTTGGAGAGGGTCACAAGAGTCGGCTAAACAATATATCTCCAGTCTCAACAAAAACCACCTGAACCTCAGATTTACTGGGGAGATGAGCACCACTGAGGTGAATTTCCTTGACCTTAGAGTGTTTGTGAGTTCCAATGCCATTCAGACAGTCCTCTACAGGAAAAGTACGGCGGGCAACTCTGTTTTACATGGACGCAGTAGTCACCCAACAAACCTCATAAAGAGCATCCTTTATGGGGAGTTACACCGAATTAAGAGAAACAGCTCACGACAATCTGATTATGAGGAGGCAGCTGCAGGAAGCATTAGACGCTTCAAAACCAGGGGCTACTCCCAACGCACACTAAGGATAGCACAGATGAAGGTCAGGGAAAAAGAAAGACAAACACTACTGCAGGAATCACGAACACCTAATACAGAAAGAGAATCAGGGAACCTGAGACTAATTACGAATTATTCCAATGCAGCAGGAAAAATTAGAACTATACTGCGCAGAAATTGGAAAACACTGCAATCAGATAGCGTGGTGGGTAGTGAACTTCCAGAATACCCCAAGATATCATTTAGAAAATCACGATCCATAAGGGATCATTTAGTGGAAAGTCATCTACCCCTGATAAGACCAGGTACCAGTCTACAGGACCTTCAAGGCTCCTTTCCATGTGGGAGCTGCAAGGCCTGCACTAACAGTAGAAGAGTGACCTCGTACGTGGTCGCAGGTTCCCGTAAGGAAAGAAAAGTAACCAAATTCATGACCTGTACCACAACCCATGTGGTTTAGTGTCTGGTATGCCCATGCAGCTTACGCTACGTGGGCAGCACCTTACACCCGGTTAAAACTACAATTCTGGAACATCAATGGGCAATCATGAACAATGATGCCAACTATCCTGTGGCACGCCACTTCGCGAGCCATCACAGGAGCAATAGGGCACTCCTTCATTATTTTGCCTAGCCTGTAACCCCAATGACATCAGGGGAGGAGATAGGGAGAAGAAACTACGACGCCTGGAGTCGAGGTATATCATCGATCTCCAGACGAAGTCTCCAGGCGGTTTAAACGGGGGGAGGAACTGGTAACACAGCTGTGAAGAAAGCATTGAGGAAGAAATGAACACTATTTTAGCAAAGAAGGACTGAGTAATCTGAAAACACATAGCGCCAAAATTTGGGATTGACACATTGGAGCTAAGAGTTAAATGGTCTGTAACACTCACCTAAGCCCATCCAGGGCGGAATGAAGTGGGTTAACATGCTGAAAGAGAAAAGTCTTGTATGCCCATTCAGGGCATAACAAAGGATAAGTCCACTCCTGTAATTGATATAGCATGTTATTCGTTGGAAATACGGGCCTGTTCATATGTCATAAAATGGAAAGCTCCAAACGATCTCCCATGTGGTTAAATATAGATGTGTGATAAAGTAGAGACTTGATGAACTGTTTCCTTTGATGTATATGTAGAGCGAAAATGCCTATTTAAAATAACAATGAATTTAAAATTGTTGAAGAGGAGAATGACAAGTTGATAAGAAGACTTGAGGATAGACTCTACTAATTATTTGCACATTTAAAGATGGCGCCTGATTTACATCTACAAATAAGGTTGCCCCACCTTCGAGGACGCTCTCAGAAAACAGCCGAATTCTGCTAGTTCCAGGCAGCATTCTTTATTGCAGGTAATCGGTAGCAATGTCCTGAAAAATTTACACAGCCCTACGCGTTTCGGAGTTCCTACTCCTTGTTCACGGGCATCAGCATGTAAATTAGGCAGTAATGAGCAAAGGGTGAGTTTCATTTCCATAGTTTTTATACCCTCCATGGGGCTTGCTTATTAACACCCAGCATTCTGGGACTCGTAGTGCCGTTTTACTCACAATTATTTATGACCCTTCGGTGGGTTCTGCCACATTCCACATTAAAATCTGCATAGTTCACAGCTCTCCAGTGAGCCTCAGGGCACAGAGCTCCGGTCCAATTCTTTACAAACTGTTTCCTCTGCTTTCATGCTGATGCCCGTGAACAAGGAGTAGGAACTCCGAAACGCGTAGGGCTGTGTACATTTTTCAGGACATTGCTACCGATTGGCTGCAATAAAGAATGCTGCCTGGAACTAGCAGAATTCGGCTGTTTTCTGAGTGCATCCTCGAAGGTGGGGCAACCCTGTTTGTAGATGTAAATCCGGCCAGTGCCGGTCGGGAGGACTGCACTTCCATGGGAAATGAATATGGACTGCCTCGTTCAGACTAACTGTGACGGTGAAAGCAGAGGAAACAGTTTGTAAAGAATTGGACCGGAACTCTGTGCCCTGAGGCTCACTGGAGAGCTGTGAAATATGCAGATTTTAATGTGGAATGTGGCAGAACCCACCGAAGGGTCATAATTGTGAGTAAAAGGGCACTACGAGTCCCAGAATGCTGGGTGTTAATAAGAAAGCCCACTAGCAGAATTCGGCTGTTTTCTGAGTGCGTCCTCGAAGGTGGGGCAACCCTGTTTGTATGTGTATGTGTGTATATATATATATATATATATATATATATATATATATATATATATATATTAAAACAATATTTTTGAATATTTTTTAACGATATTAGTGTAAAACATATTTTTGTACTTATCATTATAAGTATAGGAAAACACAATATTTTTAATCAATAATTTTGACACGATATTTTTGGTCACTATATAGTTGGTTCTGATATTATGTCAGTGATCGGCTGGCTAGAAGTTGACAGTGGTGTCGTCAGTAAAGGTAGAGCTGACTAGAAGGGGGACAGTGGTGTCAGATAAGGTAGAGCTGAGTAGAAGGGGACCGTGGTGTCTAATAAGGTAGAGCTGACAAGAAGTAGGACTGCGGAGCTGACTAGAAGGGGACAGTGGTGTTGTCAGTGAAGGTGTAGCTGACTAGAAGGGGGACAGTATTTATTTATTTATAAAATCGCAAACTAATACCGAGTTCCTGAGTCCACCAGTCAGGAGACCAATAGGAGTTGTTACTTCCGAAGAGCAATACTTTGGTTTTGCTTGAATTTAACTTCAGGCAATTCTCCAACATCCACTTACTAACCTGTTGCATTGAGCTTTGGAACTCAGAAGCTGTGTCCTGAATATTGTTTGTGACAGAAACAGTAATCTGCATGTCATCAGCGTACGATACCATGGAAAAGCCAAATGATTTAATAAGCCTGGCCAGAGGCGTGACATATAGATTAGAAAGAGAGGGGCTAAGCAAAGAGCCCTGTGGAACCCAACATGGGAGCTGAAAGATATGTGATGCATAGCTATCAATTTCCACAAATTGCTCATGCTCAGATAGAAAAGATTTAAAAAGAGAGAGAGCTAAACCACCTATGCCAATCATTTGGAGATGACTTATCAGTAAGCCGTGGTCCACTGTATCAAAAGCCGCCGAGAGGGCCAACAAGATCAGAGCAACATTTCTTCTGTTGTCGACCACACGTGTAACCTCCTCCAGAGAGGTAATCAAGGCGAGCTCCATACTGTGCTCACTCCTGAACCTGTACTGGGTAGCATCCAAGAAATGATTAGGTAGAGCTGAGAAGAAGGGGACAGTGGTGTCTGTAAAGGTAGAGCTGACTACAAGAGGACAGTAGTGCCGTCCGTGAAGGCGAAGCTGCCTAGAAGAGGACAGTGGTGTCAGGAAAGGTGGAGCTGAGTAGAAGGGGACAGTGGGCTCATCAGGGAAGGTGGAGCTGAGTAGAAGAGGACAGTGGTGTCATCAGTGAAGGCGGGCCTGAGTAGAAGGGGACAATGGTGTCGTCAGTGATGGAGGAGCTGCCTAGAAGGGGACAGCGGTGTTGGTGAAGTTGGAGCTGCCTAGAAGGGGACAGTGATGTCATTGGTGATGGTGGAGCTGCCTAGAAGAGTACAGTGGTGTGGTCAGTGACGGTGGACATGAGTAGATGGGGACATTGGTGTCGTTGGTGATGGTGGAGCTGACTAGAAGGGGACAGTGGTGTGGTCAGTGACGGTGGACATGAGTAGATGGGGACATTGGTGTCGTTGGTGATGGTGGAGCTGCCTAGAAGAGTACAGTGGTGTGGTCAGTGACGGTGGACATGAGTAGATGGGGACATTGGTGTCGTTGGTGATGGTGGAGCTGCCTAGAAGAGTACAGTGGTGTGGTCAGTGACGGTGGACATGAGTAGATGGGGACATTGGTGTCGTTGGTGATGGTGGAGCTGACTAGAAGGGGACAGTGGTGTTGTCGGTGATGGTGGAGCTGCCTAGAAGGGGACAGTGGTGTCGTCGGTGATGGTGGAGCTCCGTAGAAGGGGACAGTGGTGTTGGTGATGGTGGAGCTGCCTAGAAGGGGACAGTGGTGTCGTCTGTGATGGTGGAGCTGCCTAGAAGGGGACAGTGGTGTCGTCGGTGATGGTGGAGCTCCGTAGAAGGGACAGCGGTGTCGGTGATGGTGGATCTGCCTGGAAGGGGACAGTGGTTTGCAGGTCATCTCCCAGTTCACTCGACAAATGACAGAGACTAGTGATGGTTTTGCATCAGTTGGATTCATGACACAAGAGACCTCTCTTGGAATGGTTTTTGCTTCTGATCCGCATGTGTTGAGGCTTCGAAGCGCTTGAATCAGATGTGTTGTGCACAGTATCGTGCTAGGGCCCAGGGGCAGGCACAGAGGTGGGGAGGGCGCGTCAAACAGAGGCTGTCACATGCCTCGGATATTGACGCCCAGACCCCGGAAGGAAGGGATGCGCAAGAGAGAGACATTCCTGTAACTAGCTGTAAAGCAGAAACTGCAGTATACTGACAAATATTGCACATTAACACTCTGAATATATTCATAAATTACAACCTGGGATAAAAAAAAAGTGACATTTCTAACCGAATTAAGAAAAGGAAGAAAAGGACTGTTTGTTAAAAAAATGAATCTATTCTTCCAGAGTAACTGGAAATGTCTACAAGGGGCATCAATATAGCGCTACCTGAATAGTATCAAACGGGAGGATTTTCAGCCCATCATTACCCATGGATGCGGAGGGTTCTAACTCCCCGATAATGCCCTCTTCAGCGATGAATAATATTGTTTTATTGTTAATTATGTTCCCCCAGAGGCCGGAGGCTTGTCGCAGCGGCGGCTATTTCCAGCCTCACATTGTCTGAGGCGCAGCTGAAGTCAGGCCGATATGTGTCACCGAATCTAATATGTCTCAGCGGTGCCAAGGCACTCTCCCCGGGACCACCGGGGGCCAGGAGGGTTCATGAGTACCACTGGCATCCATCAGGGCAGAGCCGCCGGCCCCTGGACCCCTGCCAGTGTTTACTTCACAACCAAACTTGTGGTGGCAACGAGGAAGCGTCTGCATATGAACCTGTCAATCTAGGGGCAGCCAGTCTGTCAAGAGCCATAGAGAGTGAGGTGGGTGCTTCGAGGCACTGTCTGTCAAGAGTCATAGAGAGAGGGGTGGGTGCTTCGAGGCACTGTCTGTCAAGAGCAGTGGTCGAAGTGGGGGAAAAAAAGTAGGGGAACTGTGGGCGGAGAATCAGAGGGCGGGAATAACCCAAGGATTGGATCAGTGGGCGGAGTCAGAGATGTAGCCAGAATGCGCAAACATCCCAATTTTTAGTATTTGGCATTTCACTGCCCAGTTTAATTCAACCAATGGATACACATGATTATTTAAGGTTTAATATGAGTTATTGACATTAAAATACATTCACAAAGAGGGATATGCTTCTAATCACAGAATGTCACAAATACGATTAAATGTGGAAGCACAAGCCATTTGTCTCCGAGCCATGCAGTTTCTGTCATCAGCACTTCTCCCTTTTTCCACAAGAGCAGTTCAAACATGAATGGCAAATTATCCTAGTTTGCAAATGTTTTCTATATAATTATGGCTCTGCCATATTTGCCACATAATACAAGATCTGCTGCATAATCTGACCATTTTAACTAATAAATTGTTTGTAGCTCAAACGTATCAAAAGTTAATAAAACGTTGACTGCTGCATTTGTATGTTCCACTAGTCCTAATATGGCAAAATCTTTCCAGAGACTGTTAGCATGTGTACACGTCAAAATAATAAAATATCAGAAAATATGCTGCATTACGCTGCAGCCTTTTTTTTATGCATAATTTAGTCAACACTGCGGCATAAGTTTGTCCCCCATTGCTGCATAATTAATTCCAGTGGCCCCACAGCAGAAAGCACATGTTAAAAGTGCTTGTGAATGAAGCAGAGAGAGTGTGAAGTTTGCGAACTTAGTTTGGTGTGTGTGCAAATCCAGCATTGCCAATCCCTGGTGAGTTGCAGCTATTACTGCTGAAACAAGGCCAATGGAGGTACCTATGGGTGAGGCGGACTGGCCTCAAGGGCAGGGCCAGCCTTAGCACTGGTGGCGCCCTGTACATTAATGTTTGTTAGTGCCCCCCAGTGACCACCTCCACCATGGATTCCCTCACTACCACCCTTTAACAGTGCCCCTCAAGTCTCCATAACCACACACTCTCTCAGATGCATTTAATTTGATTTACAGCGCCACTCATACCAGTGTAGGGTGTCAGAGCACTTTACATCACACACATTAAACAGAGACAATCAATATGTGTGTAAATCACTGTATAGAAAATGTTACATAAGACTAAAGACTACAAGGTGTAGGAGTCACATGACAACCATACTAGTAGGCCGTATAGTTTAATAGTGATTGGTCTGGAGAAACACAAACTCAGAATTTAAAACGTAATACCATGGTTGGGGGTTCTTGTAGGAAAGTGGCTCTGTATATACTGTACCCAAGTAAGGTTCAGGGTGTACAGAGTCCACAGTCCCCAGAGGGTTGACAGAGGCTAAAGTTAGATATAACCTTACTCTCCAAAGTGGTAGCTTGGTCGAGCAGTAAGGCAGTATCAGAGGACAGTGTAAAGCATTTGTTGTACACCCTCAGTCAGCAAATGAAGCCACACACTCAAGAACTGAACTCTAGGCCAATGGTTTGTATATAAAAAAATATATGCTTGTTTTATTTTAGAACCAACAATAGGATCAAAATATACTTTCTCAGTATGAGATGCTTTGGTTATTCACCTTACAGATAGGCAGTAGACTTTTTTGATAGTGGTTATCACAGTTGGTGCAAGAGGCAACACAGGGTCAAATTCAATGCAACATTGAGCTCAATGGAAAATTATACTTAATTACAATTGATTACTTTGCAGAGCACTTTTTCTAACCACAGGACTGGATCCTGGATTCAGTCCTGGGACACTTCCTGTAAACAGGTAAGAAAAAGCGTTTTGGTTATTGTAGTGATTTTTGAAGAATATTACTATATTTCAAAAGCTGACACTTAGAAACTTTTCTGGGTAAAATTACCAATGTTATCCTATGAAAGGAAATACAGTGTGCAAGCAAAGTATGTTTACGTTACTTTTGTAATCCAGTGCTGGACTCCTAGGTTCAGCACTGGGACATTTACTTAAAACAGGTAAGTAATTACGTTTTTGTAGTTTGTTCGATTTTTAAAGAATATTTGTAAAATACAGAAATCGACACTTAGAAGAAATTTCACAGAAAACCAGTCAATGGATCCCTATGAAAGAAAAGTGAGTTAACGGTAAGTAACGTTGCGATTACTTTTTAGGGCCAGTGTTGGGCACTCGGGTCCAGCACTGAGGCCCCTCCTAATACTAGGTGAGTATTTTCGTTTTCGTGACTCGGTTGATTTTTGGTGAATATTCTAAAGTTTCAGAACTCCACACTTAGAAGAAATTTCGCAGAAAACCAGTCAATGGAACCCTATGGAAGAAAAGTGAGTTATCGGATTTCGGGTAAGTACTTGACTGGCAGGGTTAAGGTTCTGGGTAAGACTCAGGGGTCCCCCAGGATCAGGTAAGTACAGTTTTTACACCCTCAGCGGCACAGGGGCGGCCGGGTGCAGAGTGAGAAGGCCCAATGTTATCCTATGGCAGGCGGGGGCCCCGGGTTGGTGGCTGCTGGCAAGCAGGCCACGCGACTGTGGGAGCTGGGCTCCTGGTCACTTGCTCAGGGCAAGTAGGGAAGTAGGTTAGGATAGAGGTTGCACTTCCAGGGGCACTCGGGCGGCTGGGTGCAGGGTGCTTTTGAGCCGTCGGGCGCTCAATGTTAAACAATAGAGGTCGTGAAAGGTGAAGAAAGGCTGTAGGCTCGGGGACGGTGATTCTTCAGGTACGACCAACACTTCAGGAGGTAAGTTGGGGTCTTGGAGGATAGGTAGACACCCAGGAGTTGGGCACAGGGGGCCGTGGGGCGCCGGGTGCAGGGGTGTCTTTGAGGTCGGGAAATCTTACCCCCTGCTGGTCGCGGTTGGAGGGGTCCCTTGTCCTGAGGCTGCAGGCGTCGTCTGGGTCGTCGAGGAGGGTCCTTGGCCACTGGATTCCAGGTCAGAATCGCCGGGGGACGTCCTCGAGGTCTTTGGTCACTCAGGCACAGGCTGGACTCGGCGGGTGCAGAGTGTGCAGGTTTCGCGGCTCCGTGCCAGGGCCGGGTCTTTGGTAGGTTTTCTTTTGAGCAGTACCACTGCTCGTGGGAGTCCCTGGGTCGAAGGCTGTAGCACAGAAGTCAGGTCCTCCGGGGTTTGTGAGGTTGCTGAGGCCGGGATTCCGCAGGAGCAGGTTCAGAGGTCGACAGGCCGGTAGGGCTGGGGCCAAGTCAGTTGTTGTCGCCTCCTTTTTAGCAGCTGCACGGCTGGTCTTCTTGCTTCGTCTTCTCTTCTTGTTTTCGGATTTGGGAACTCCGGAAGGAAGGTTCAGGGAGCCCCTAAATACTAAATTTAGGGGTGGTTACAGGTAGGTAAGGGCAGGGACCAATGGGTCCCTTCCCTGGGGTGGGTACACCCCCTATTCTGTTCCTCTCCAGTGGGAGGGGGCAGGAGCCTGTCCCTGGTTGGCCAGGTCCCCCCATCCTCAAGATGGCGGGGACTCGAGTTTGTGCTTCACCTCGCCTCCCCACCTTAGGGGTGGAGTTGGCAGAGGTGGGCACAACCCATTTCCTGCTTCTGGTTTTCCCGCCGGTTCTCCCGCCAGGAGTGGGGGTAGAACCAGTGGGGACCAGTTTGCTGGAAGCAGCAAATGGTCTGGGGAAACTCCAAAGGCGGCAGGCCTTTGAAGCTCCCCCTGCCCATCCTGGGGAGGAGGCTTTGGCACCTCGTCCCGGGATGTGCATTGTTTCAGGCCCCTGAGAGCAGAGGCTCTCGACCCAGGGGTCCAGAAACATGTCTGGTGGTGGCAGCCTGGGCAGCCACTCAGTCCGGACACTGGAGGTCGGGTTGGTTTCAGGGGGCATCTCTAAGATGCCCTCTGGAGTGCGTTTTACATTAAATCCCACACTGGCATCAGTGGGGGTTTAATGTGCTGAGAAGTTTGATACCAAACTTCTTAGTCTTCAGTGGGGCCATTATGGTGCTGTGGAGTTCGTAATGACAGACTCCCAGCACCATATACTCTTAATGGCAGCACTGCACTTACAATGCCCAAGAATGGACTTGGGCACTGTAGGGGCACAGGGCTCATGCCTCTATGCCCTCACCACTGGCATAGTGCACCCAGCTAGAGGGGTGGCTGACCTAGGCCAGGGCAGTGGCTTGTAGGCATGGCACACAGGGATGTGAGCCATGTCGACTCTTCACTTTTGTTCTGCACCAAGACACGCAGCCTGCAAAGGCAGTGTGTGTGCGTAAAGGTGCAGGGTCCCTAAGGGTGGCACAACAAGTGCTGCAGCCCTTAGGGGCCTTCCCTGGTCACAGTGCCCTGGGTACCCATGGTACCATTTACCAGGGGCTGACCTGTGGCCAGGGATGTCAATTGGGTGTAGGTATCAATGCAATTTTAGGGAAGGAACACAGGCCCTGGGTACCTGGTTGGCAGGAGCCCAGGGCACACTCAGTCAAAGTACATCAGCCATTCAGCAAAAAGTGGGGGCATACCATGTAAGAAAGATGGCACTTTCTCACACAACTCCCCCAAACGAAAGATGATGAGACTAACCTTGCCCTATGGAGTCTTCATTGTCTAAGTGGAAGAACCTGGAAAGGCCATCTGCATTGGCATGGGCAGTGCCAGGTCTGTGTTCCACTTCAAAGTCCATTCCCTGTAGGGAGATGGACCACCTCAACAGTTTTGGGTTTTCTCCTTTCATTTGCATTAGCCACCTGAGAGGTCTGTGGTCAGTTTGAACTAGGAAGTGAGTTCCAAACAGGTAGGGCCTCAGCTTCTTCAGGGACCAGACCACAGCAAAGGCCTCCCTCTCAATGGCACTCCAACGCTGCTCCCTGGGGAGAAGCCTTCTGCTTATAAAAGCAACAGGTTGGTCTTGGCCTTCATCATTGGTCTGGGATAGGACCGCTCCTATCCCTAGCTCAGAGGCATCAGTCTGCACAATGAACTGCTTGGCATAATCTGGTGCTTTTAGAATTGGTGCTGAGCACATTGCTTCTTTCAGAGTGTCAAAAGCCTTTTGGCAACAGACTGTCCAGTTTACTTTCTTTGGCATCTTCTTGGAGGTGAGTTCTGTGAGGGGAGTCACAATGGACCCATATCCCTTCACAAACCTCCTGTAGTACCCAGTCAAGCCAAGGAATGCCCTGACTTGGGTCTGAGTTGTTGGAGCTACCCAGTCCAGGATAGCCTGGATCTTGGGCTGTAAGGGTTGTACCTGGCCTCCACCAACCAGGTGGCCCAAGTACACCACAGTGCCCTGCCCTATCTGGCATTTGGATGCCTTGATAGTTAGGCCTGCAGTTTGCAGGGCCTTTAAAACCTCCCCAAGGTGGACCAGGTGATCCTGCCAGGTGGAACTGAAGACAGCAATATCATCAAGATAAGCTGCACTAAAGGACTCCAACCCAGCAAGGACTTGATTCACCAACCTCTGGAAGGTGGCAGGGGCATTCTTTAAACCAAAGGGCATAACAGTGAACTGAAAATGCCCATCAGGTGTGGAGAATGCTGTTTTCTGTTTGGCTCCTGGGGCCATGCCAATCTGCCAGTACCCTGCAGTTAAGTCAAAGGTACTCAGGTATTTGGCTGCACCCAATCTGTCTATCAGTTCATCAGCTCTTGGGATAGGGTGTGCATCTGTCTTGGTGACAGAGTTGAGACCCCTATAGTCCACACAAAACCTCATCTCTCTCTTTTCACCCTTTTGATGAGGTTTGGGGACCAGAACCACTGGACTAGCCCAGGGGCTCTCAGAGGGCTCAATAACCCCTAGCTCCAGCATCTTGCTGACTTCAGCTCTGATGCTTTCCTTAACTTGGTCTGACTGACGATAGATCTTGTTTTTGACAGGTGCACTGTCACCAGTGTCCACATCATGGGTACACCAGTTTGTCAGACCAGGGGTCAAGGAAAGAGCCCAGCATACTGCTGCAAGACTTGCTTGCAGTCAGTCTGCTGTGGGGCAGTGAGGGTGTCTGAAAAGACAACTCCATCTACTGACCCATCTTTTGGGCTGTGGGAGAGGAGATCAGGGAGAGGTTCACTCTCAGCTTCCTGTTCCTCATCTGTCACCATCAGCATGGTGATGTCAGCCCTGTCATTGTAGAGTTTTAGGCGGTTCACATGGATAACCCTTTTGGGTGTCCTGCTGGTGCCCAGGTCAACCAGGTAGGTGACCTCACTCTTTTCTCTAGGATAGGGTAAGGGCCACTCCATCTGTCCTGGAGGGCCCTTGGTGCCACTGGCTCCAAAACCCATACCTGTTGCCCAGGTTGGAATTCAACCAGTGCAGCTTTTTGGTCATACCAGTGCTTCTGAAGCTCCTGGCTGGCCTCAAGGTTCTTGGATGCCTTTTCCATGTACTCAGCCATTCTGGACCTTAGGCCAAGCACATAGTCCACTATATCTTGTTTGGGTTCTTGGAGAGGTCTCTCCCAGCCCTCCTTTACAAGACAGAGTGGTCCCCTCACAGGATGGCCAAACAGAAGTTCAAAGGGTGAGAAACCTACCCCCTTCTGTGGCACTTCTCTGTAAGCGAAAAGCAGGCATGGTAGTAGGACATCCCATCTCCTTTTGAGTTTTTCAGGGAGCCCCATGATCATGCCTTTCAATGTCTTGTTGAACCTCTCAACAAGGCCATTGGTTTGTGGATGGTAGGGTGTAGTAAACTTGTACTGCACCCCACACTCCTTCCACATGTGGGTCAGGTAAGCAGACATGAAGTTGGAACCTCTGTCTGAAACCACCTCCTTAGGAAACCCTACCCTGGTGAAGACACCAATGAGGGCTTTGGCTACTGCAGGAGCTGTAGTAGTCCTAAGGGGAATAGCCTCAGGATACCTAGTGGCATGATCCACTACCACCAGTATGAATTTGTTCCCTGAGGCTGTGGGAGGTTCCAGTGGACCCACTATGTCCACACCTACCCTTTCAAAGGGAACCCCCACCACAGGTAGTGGTATCAGGGGGCCTTTGGATGGCCACCTGTCTTGCCACTGGCTTGACAGGTAACACAGGAGCTGACAAACTCCTTCACCTTTTGGTGCATCTGGGGCCAGTAAAAGTGGCTAACTAGCCTTTCCCAAGTTTTGGTTTGGCCCAGATGTCCAGCTAGGGGGATGTCATGAGCCAAAGTTAGGAGGAACTCCCTGTACTTCTGGGGCACTACCACTCTCCTGGTGGTTCCAGGGTTGGGGTCTTTTGCCTCAGTGTACAGTAATCCCTCTTCCCAATAGACTCTGTGGGTACCACTGACATCTCCCTTGGCTTCTGAAACAGCTTGCTGCCTCAGGCTTTCAAGAGTGGGACAGTCTTGCTGTCCCTGGCACAGCTCTTCCCTAGAGGGTCCCCCTGGGCCCAAGAGTTCAACCTGGTAAGGGTCAAGCTCTAGGGGCTCAGTTCCCTCTGGGGCTTCCAGGTTCTCTCCCTGAGGAGAGGGGTCCTGCTCTTGTGACTGTGTAGAAGCTGGTCCGCCAGTCTTCTTTCCTTTTCTCTTGGTAGGCTGGGCCATCATTCCAGGCTCCAACACTATTTCTTCACCCTGCCTTTTGCTCTGTGCTCTTGTTTTTACACACACCAATTCAGGGATGCCCAGCATGGCTGCATGGGCCTTTAGCTCCACCTCTGCCCAGGCTGAGGTTTCCAGATCATTTCCTAGCAGACATGCAGCTGGTAACTTCGGAGAGACCACTACCTGCTTCAGGCCAGTAACCCCCCCAGCCTAATGTCACCAGGGCCATGGGATGACTAGTGGTGACACTGTCAGCATTGGTGACTGGGTAAGTTTTCCCAATCAAGTATTGCTCAGGGGAAACCAGTGTGTCCCTCACCATAGTGACACTGGCACCTGTATCCCTCAGAGCCTCTACTCTAGTTCCATTCACCCAGGGGTATTGCAAATACTTCTTTAAGTTGGGTGGCCACACAGCTACAGTGGCAAATTCCACTTCCCCTAGGGAGACCAGACTTGCCTCAGTGGGATCCCAGATTTGCTCAGGGTACACTTCTGATCCCATCTGTAAACTTGCTGCCCCAGGAGTAGCTGTACTGGGTGCCTTAGGGGCTTTGTTGTGGGGGCAAGTTTTGTCTACAGTGAGGTGTCCTGACTTCTTACAGTTATTACACCAGGCCTTCAAGGGATCAAAGTTCTTCCCCCTATAGGGTTGAGGCACATAGGGAGTAGTTTGGGACCCACCCCCTGAACAGGTTTTTGGGGCCCTTTGGAAGACTCAGACTTTTTATCTTGGGGATTCTCACCACCTTTCCCCTGGGGGGTTTGGTGACCACCTTCTTTTGGTCACCCCCAGTGGTTGTCCTTGTCACCCTAGTCTTGACCCAGTGGTCTGCCTTCTTTCCCAATTCTTGGGGAGAAATTAGACCTAGGTCTACCAAATGCTGATGCAACTTTTCATTTGTGCAATTACTTAGTATGTGTTCCTTCATAAACAAATTGTAAAGTCCAGAAAAATCATGCACATTATGTCCAGCTAACCAGCCATCCAGTGTCTTTACTGAGTAGTCCACGAAGTCAATCCAGGACTGGGTCTGGGTTTTGTGAGCCCCCTGAATCTAATTCTATACTCCTCAGTAGTGAGCCCAAATCCCTCAATCAGAGTACTCTTCATGAGGTCATAGGACCCTGCATCTGGCCCAGAGAGGGTCAGAAGCCTGTCTCTGCAGTTACCAGAGAACAGTTCCCACAGGAGTGCCCCCCACAGAGGTTTCTTTACTCTTCTTATTTCACAAGCCCTCTCAAAGGCTGTGAACCATTTGGTGATGTCATCACCTTCCTCAAACTTAGGGACAATCCCTTTGGGGATTTTAGGTTCAGAAGTTTCCTCCCTATCCTTATTTTTAGTATTGTTGCCACCATTGATGGGTGCTAAACCCATCTCCTGTCTTTCCTTCTCTAGAGCCAGGAGTCTGGTCTCTAGGTCCAGTCGTTTGGCCAACCTGGCTAACAAGTTGTCCTCCTCACTGAGGGTATCCTCAGTGTCCTCTCTGGGACCAGGACCACCTAGGTGGCCCCTAGGTCCCCAGAGGTCTATTCTTGGAGTTAAGGGTGCAGGGACCCTATCTTCCCTAGGAAGTGATGGAGGTGGGTTACCATCCCCATCCTCCTCATTCCTTTCCTCCTCTGTTGGGTCATCACCATGCTCAGAGGGGTGGGCTTTAGCATACTCAGCCAGGAGCTCCTGGAGCCCTTGTTTGGTTGGATGCTGGCCCATTGGTATATCTTTAAGTTTGCATAAGGACCTTATCTCTTTGAAAGACAAATGAAGATAAGGGGTGAGGTCGAGCTCCTCAACCAGTTCCTGTTTGTCATTATTATCTTCACGAGTAGCTGGGTTCTTGTCTTGAGACATTTTTTTAAAAAAATTCTAACCCCTCTAACCTTGGCTATAGTGACTTTTTATTTTCTAAGATGCTACAGGGACTTAAGCAAGGCCCTAACAAGACTTTTAGTAATTTGGTAAAAAAATGCCAATTAAAAAAATCAGAATTCTAAAGGCAATTTAAGAGTTCTGTCGTGTGATCAGATGGTAACCAAGTAGTCCAACAAATGCAAGTTTGTATCCCACCGCTGATCCACCAATGTAGGAAAGTGGCTCTGTATATACTGTACCCAAGTAAGGTTCAGGGTGTACAGAGTCCACAGTCCCCAGAGGGTTGACAGAGGCTAAAGTTAGATATAACCTTACTCTCCAAAGTGGTAGCTTGGTCGAGCAGTAAGGCAGTATCAGAGGACAGTGTAAAGCATTTGTTGTACACCCTCAGTCAGCAAATGAAGCCACACACTCAAGAACTGAACTCTAGGCCAATGGTTTGTATATAAAAAAATATATGCTTGTTTTATTTTAGAACCAACAATAGGATCAAAATATACTTTCTCAGTATGAGATGCTTTGGTTATTCACCTTACAGATAGGCAGTAGACTTTTTGATAGTGGTTATCACAGTTGGTGCAAGAGGCAACACAGGGTCAAATTCAATGCAACATTGAGCTCAATGGAAAATTATACTTAATTACAATTGATTACTTTGCAGAGCACTTTTTCTAACCACAGGACTGGATCCTGGATTCAGTCCTGGGACACTTCCTGTAAACAGGTAAGAAAAAGCGTTTTGGTTATTGTAGTGATTTTTGAAGAATATTACTATATTTCAAAAGCTGACACTTAGAAACTTTTCTGGGTAAAATTACCAATGTTATCCTATGAAAGGAAATACAGTGTGCAAGCAAAGTATGTTTACGTTATTTTTGTAATCCAGTGCTGGACTCCTAGGTTCAGCACTGGGACATTTACTTAAAACAGGTAAGTAATTACGTTTTTGTAGTTTGTTCGATTTTTAAAGAATATTTGTAAAATACAGAAATCGACACTTAGAAGAAATTTCACAGAAAACCAGTCAATGGATCCCTATGAAAGAAAAGTGAGTTAACGGTAAGTAACGTTGCGATTACTTTTAGGGCCAGTGTTGGGCACTCGGGTCCAGCACTGAGGCCCCTCCTAATACTAGGTGAGTATTTTCGTTTTCGTGACTCGGTTGATTTTTGGTGAATATTCTAAAGTTTCAGATCTCCACACTTAGAAGAAATTTCGCAGAAAACCAGTCAATGGAACCCTATGGAAGAAAAGTGAGTTATCGGATTTCGGGTAAGTACTTGACTGGCAGGGTTAAGGTTCTGGGTAAGACTCAGGGGTCCCCCAGGATCAGGTAAGTACAGTTTTTACACCCTCAGCGGCACAGGGGCGGCCGGGTGCAGAGTGAGAAGGCCCAATGTTATCCTATGGCAGGCGGGGGGCCCCGGGTTGGTGGCTGCTGGCAAGCAGGCCACGCGACTGTGGGAGCTGGGCTCCTGGTCACTTGCTCAGGGCAAGTAGGGAAGTAGGTTAGGATAGAGGTTGCACTTCCAGGGGCACTCGGGCGGCTGGGTGCAGGGTGCTTTTGAGCCGTCGGGCGCTCAATGTTAAACAATAGAGGTCGTGAAAGGTGAAGAAAGGCTGCAGGCTCGGGGACGGTGATTCTTCAGGGACGACCAACACTTCAGGAGGTAAGTTGGGGTCTTGGAGGATAGGTAGACACCCAGGAGTTGGGCACAGGGGGCCGTGGGGCGCCGGGTGCAGGGGTGTCTTTGAGGTCGGGAAATCTTACCCCCTGCTGGTCGCGGTTGGAGGGGTCCCTTGTCCTGAGGCTGCAGGCGTCGCCTGGGTCGTCGAGGAGGGTCCTTGGCCACTGGATTCCAGGTCAGAATCGCCGGGGGACGTCCTCGAGGTCTTTGGTCACTCAGGCACAGGCTGGACTCGGCGGGTGCAGAGTGTGCAGGTTTCGTGGCTCCGTGCCAGGGCCGGGTCTTTGGTAGGTTTTCTTTTGAGCAGTACCACTGCTCGTGGGAGTCCCTGGGTCGAAGGCTGTAGCACAGAAGTCAGGTCCTCCGGGGTTTGTGAGGTTGCTGAGGCCGGGATTCCGCAGGAGCAGGTTCAGAGGTCGACAGGCCGGTAGGGCTGGGGCCAAGTCAGTTGTTGTCGCCTCCTTTTTAGCAGCTGCACGGCTGGTCTTCTTGCTTCGTCTTCTCTTCTTGTTTTCGGATTTGGGAACTCCGGAAGGAAGGTTCAGGGAGCCCCTAAATACTAAATTTAGGGGTGGTTACAGGTAGGTAAGGGCAGGGACCAATGGGTCCCTTCCCTGGGGTGGGTACACCCCTATTCTGTTCCTCTCCAGTGGGAGGGGGCAGGAGCCTGTCCCTGGTTGGCCAGGTCCCCCCATCCTCAAGATGGCGGGGACTCGAGTTTGTGCTTCACCTCGCCTCCCCCACCTTAGGGGTGGAGTTGGCAGAGGTGGGCACAACCCATTTCCTGCTTCTGGTTTTCCCGCCGGTTCTCCCGCCAGGAGTGGGGGTAGAACCAGTGGGGACCAGTTTGCTGGAAGCAGCAAATGGTCTGGGGAAACTCCAAAGGCGGCAGGCCTTTGAAGCTCCCCCTGCCCATCCTGGGGGAGGAGGCTTTGGCACCTCGTCCCGGGATGTGCATTGTTTCAGGCCCCTGAGAGCAGAGGCTCTCGACCCAGGGGTCCAGAAACATGTCTGGTGGTGGCAGCCTGGGCAGCCACTCAGTCCGGACACTGGAGGTCGGGTTGGTTTCAGGGGCATCTCTAAGATGCCCTCTGAGTGCGTTTTACATTAAATCCCACACTGGCATCAGTGGGGGTTTAATGTGCTGAGAAGTTTGATACCAAACTTCTTAGTCTTCAGTGGGGCCATTATGGTGCTGTGGAGTTCGTAATGACAGACTCCCAGCACCATATACTCTTAATGGCAGCACTGCACTTACAATGCCCAAGAATGGACTTGGGCACTGTAGGGGCACAGGGCTCATGCCTCTATGCCCTCACCACTGGCATAGTGCACCCAGCTAGAGGGGTGGCTGACCTAGGCCAGGGCAGTGGCTTGTAGGCATGGCACACAGGGATGTGAGCCATGTCGACTCTTCACTTTTGTTCTGCACCAAGACACGCAGCCTGCAAAGGCAGTGTGTGTGCGTAAAGGTGCAGGGTCCCTAAGGGTGGCACAACAAGTGCTGCAGCCCTTAGGGCCTTCCCTGGTCACAGTGCCCTGGGTACCCATGGTACCATTTACCAGGGGCTGACCTGTGGCCAGGGATGTCAATTGGGTGTAGGTATCAATGCAATTTTAGGGAAGGAACACAGGCCCTGGGTACCTGGTTGGCAGGAGCCCAGGGCACACTCAGTCAAAGTACATCAGCCATTCAGCAAAAAGTGGGGGCATACCATGTAAGAAAGATGGCACTTTCTCACAGTTCTCTTTAATAATCAGAATTGATTTCTATCCAAAAGAACACTTTTTCAACATTTGGATAATCAAAGACTGGGGGAAAACATAACTGCATACAAACTGAAAGGTATAACATAATTTATACCTTTCAGTTTGTATGCAGTTCTTAGATGACAGTTAATAGCTTACTGTTCTATGTTAGGATTTTAACTTATAAACTGCAAGTAACAAAAGGATCTCTGACAAAAACAGTAACCCACTGACCTATTTACATTATGTGCACTTTGTGATCTGCATGGTACAAGTTCTTTGCAGCAGGCACATTAACCCTCTGTGCTACCTTTCCATGAGTCAAAACTTCCACTAGACAAAACTCTGATCTCTCTCTAGGAAGAACATTAATCACCAGAGTCATCATGACATTTTTATTGTTGCCAAAAATTGCTGGAGGCCAGGAAGGAGGCAGCAGGCGCTTTTAAAACCATAATATACTTGCAAACATGATGCCTCCACCCAAAGTCAGCACCCGGTGCGGGCACACCGGTCGCACTGCCCTAGAGCTGACTCTTCTCAAGGGTCCTGGGACCTCAGTGACAGAGTCCCTGTTGCTCTAGGGTGTGCTGCTTCATAGGCCTGCCCGCAAGACTGGAGGTGAACTTCAGTATGGATTGTGGTGGACAAGCCTTGAAGGTTAACCTACACTTGCCACGCTTGGGTCCACCTGCTGGTGCTAAGACACCAGGGCTGCTAAGGCTTTGCGGGGCCTTCTAAGGTCTAGCATGGGAATGTGCTCCCTCAGGAGGAGTGGTCTGGTGGACTGGTTATGAAGGCTGAACCTGGTTCCCGAGTTCCAAATTCAGCAGCTCTGGCCATAGTGCCACATCCTCTCCCCCACTGAACACCATACTGCCCCACTGAAAAAGACTCACACTGCCTTCAACCACAACCCAATTGTGCCCCGCTATAAACACCTGGATGCGGCTCAATTTAAATTACGCACTAGACAAGAGCAATATGCTGCCTACAAAAAAAAAGTACTAGAATCCTAACAAGGGTTCAAGTTAACGCAATACGTGCATCAAATTTTAAACAAAAAATCAAAAAACCAGTTTCAATCAAACATCTTTTGTTAAAGTAGACCCAACCGAAGGTGCAACGATCGTATGGAGTCCACCCAGAAAATGACTCTGTAGAATGAAGATCAAGAGGAAATGCTGAATTATAATCACAGGAGCTAATGCATAAATTCAAAGGCTCCAAGATTAGGTGAAATAATGGAACAGCCTATTCCTTCAAATAATTTTAAGAAGCCAAATTAATTGGTAGAAGGCTTAAACATCAGTGCTAGTAGATCACATAATTACAGGCGTTTATTCATGAGTAAACTGTCAGTCGCCTTTAATAAATTGGCACCAACATATGGGTCACTGGCTTAGTCCAGCCCCACGGGTTCTGTAGCACGCTGTCCACACGAATAACTCCCGTAAAAAACGACACAAAAAAAGTGACAACATCCTGGAAAAAGCAAACACTCATAGGGAATGCAAAATTTAGCAAACCATGTGAAATGTAAGCAGGAACAACATGGTTACCTTAACGCTTTTACACTCACTATTCAGAAATCAGTGAGTGCTTTTGCCTGAAAAGTTGAGGACATGACTACAGGGCCCTGAATGGACCCATTTCAATGTCCATTGCTTATATCCTTACAAAACATAAGCAGTGTGATAAAAACACCACATCCCTGAACGCAGAGCCGCAGTACACATTTTGTTTTCCAATCCACGCATTGCAGTACCTCCAGGATTGGTGCACTAGTTCCGAGCCCGGGAAAACAAAGACAAGAAAACAAAAGTAGCGCTTCACTGGCAAACTCTGCAAAAGTGGCACTAATGTGTTTGGGTGTGAATAAAATCAATCTGGCCACTTTGCTACTACTCTGCCTTACTTTATTTAGTTATTTATTTTTCATATTTTTAACCTTTTATTCTTGATGCTGCACTTTGGAATTAAAATGTCAGAAAAAAACAGCATTTCCAGCAAAAGTGCTTTTTCTTTTTAGGAATCATTTCACAGGGGAACAAATAAACGAAAGGAGAGGAGAGTGTGAACCGCTTCTTGAAGTCACTGTTTTCAATAAGAGAGGAACTGCTAGACAGAAAGAGAGGGAAGAAGGAAAGAGTGGGGGGGCGGGGAGGCTGCTGATGTGGCAGAGCATAAGCGGACACTGTCCTTGTCTTCTCTGGGCAAGAATAAAAGACAGAGTCCTGTTACTTCTCTGCCGCCCCGCCCGTCCTCGAACGCCGAGCTTTATCTATAGGCCATGGCGATTTCTTGTGTCCTGGGACGCATTTTCAAAATAAAAAAGTAGGGGAACGGAATCTGTGGAATTAAAGAAGTAGGGGCACGCCGTGCCCTGCCGATCCCGCCCACTCCGACCACTGGTCAAGAGTCATAGAGAGGGGCGGGCGCTTCGAGGCACTGTCTGTGAAGAGCCATAGAGAGTGAGGTGGGTGCTTCGAGGCACTGTCTGTCAAGAGCCATAGAGAGTGGGGTGGGTGCTTCGAGGCACTGTCTGTCAAGAGCCATAGAGAGTGAGGTGGGTGCTTCGAGGCACTGTCTGTCAAGAGCCATAGAGAGTGAGGTGGGTGCTTCGAGGCACTGTGTGTCAAGAGTCATAGAGAGGGGTGGGCGCTTCGAAGCACTGTCTGTCAAGAGCCATAGAGAGAGGGGTGGGCGCTTCGAAGCACTGTCTGTCAAGAGTCATAGAGAGGGGTGGGCGCTTCGAGGCACTGTCTGTCAAGAGCCATAGAGAGTGGGGTGGGCGCTTCGAGGCACTGTCTGTCAAGAGCCATAGAGAGAGGGGTGGGCGCTTCGAGGCACTGTCTGTCAAGAGCCATAGAGAGAGGGGTGGGCTCTTCGAAGCACTGTCTGTCAAGAGCCATAGAGAGTGGGGTGGACGCACGGGGCCACAGTCTGTCAAGAGTCATAGAGAGGGGTGGGCACTTCGAGGCACTGTCTGTCAAGAGTCATAGAGAGGGGTGGGTGCTTCGAGGCACTGTCTGTCAAGAGTCATAGAGAGGGGTGGGTGCTTCGAGGCACTGTCTGTCAAGAGCCATAGAGAGTGGGGTGGGTGCACGGGGCCACAGTCTGTCAAGAGCCATAGAGGGTGGGGTGGGTGCTTCGAGGCAATGGCTGTCAAGAGCCATAGAGAGTGAGGTGGGTGCTTCGAGGCACTGTGTGTCAAGAGTCATAGAGAGGGGTGGGCGCTTCGAAGCACTGTCTGTCAAGAGCCATAGAGAGAGGGGTGGGCGCTTCGAAGCACTGTCTGTCAAGAGTCATAGAGAGGGGTGGGCGCTTCGAGGCACTGTCTGTCAAGAGCCATAGAGAGTGGGGTGGGCGCTTCGAGGCACTGTCTGTCAAGAGCCATAGAGAGAGGGGTGGGCGCTTCGAAGCACTGTCTGTCAAGAGCCATAGAGAGTGGGGTGGACGCACGGGGCCACAGTCTGTCAAGAGTCATAGAGAGGGGTGGGCACTTCGAGGCACTGTCTGTCAAGAGTCATAGAGAGGGGTGGGTGCTTCGAGGCACTGTCTGTCAAGAGTCATAGAGAGGGGTGGGTGCTTCGAGGCACTGTCTGTCAAGAGCCATAGAGAGTGGGGTGGGTGCACGGGGCCACAGTCTGTCAAGAGCCATAGAGGGTGGGGTGTGCGCTTCGAGGCACTGTCTATCAAGAGCCATAGAGAGAGGGGTGGGCGCTTCGAGGCACTGTCTGCCAAGAGCCATAGAGAGAGGGGTGGGTGCTTGGAGGCACTGTCTGTCAAGAGCCATAGAGAGTGGGGTGGGCGCTCCGAGCCACAGTCTGTCAAGAGCCATACAGAGTGGGGTGGGCGCTCCGAGCCACAGTCTGTCAAGAGCCATAGAGAGTGGGGTGGGCGCTCCAAGCCACAGTCTGTCAAGAGCCATAGAGAGTTGGGTGGGTGCTCCGAGCCCAGTTTGTCAAGAGCCATAGAGATTGTGGTGGGCGCTCCGAACCACAGATCGGCAAGAGCCATAGAGAGTGGGGTGTGCGCTCCGGGCAACAGTCTGTCAAGAGCCATAGAGAGTGGGGTGGTCTCTCAAGAGCCGTAGAGAGTGGGGTGCGTGCTTTGAGGCACTGTCTGTCAAGAGTCATAGAGAGGGGTGGGCACCCCGAGCCACAGTCTGTCAAGAGTCATAGAGAGTGGGGTGGGCGCTTCGAGGCACTGTCTGTCAAGAGCCATAGAGAGTGGGGTGGGTGCTTCGAGGCACTGTCTATCAAGAGCCATAGAGAGAGGGGTGGGCGCTTCGAGGCACTGTCTGCCAAGAGCCATAGAGAGAGGGGTGGGTGCTTGGAGGCACTGTCTGTCAAGAGCCATAGAGAGTGGGGTGGGCGCTCCGAGCCACAGTCTGTCAAGAGCCATACAGAGTGGGGTGGGCGCTCCGAGCCACAGTCTGTCAAGAGCCATAGAGAGTGGGGTGGGCGCTCCAAGCCACAGTCTGTCAAGAGCCATAGAGAGTTGGGTGGGTGCTCCGAGCCCAGTTTGTCAAGAGCCATAGAGATTGTGGTGGGCGCTCCGAACCACAGATCGGCAAGAGCCATAGAGAGTGGGGTGTGCGCTCCGGGCAACAGTCTGTCAAGAGCCATAGAGAGTGGGGTGGTCTCTCAAGAGCCGTTGAGAGTGGGGTGCGTGCTTTGAGGCACTGTCTGTCAAGACAGTCATAGAGAGGGGTGGGCACCCCGAGCCACAGTCTGTCAAGAGTCATAGAGAGTGGGGTTGGCGCTTCGAGGCACTGTCTGTCAAGAGCCATAGAGAGTGGGGTGGGCGCTTTGAGGTACTGTCTGTCAAGAGCCATAGAGAGTGGGGTGGGCGCTTGGCAACCAGTATATCAAGAGCCATAGAGAGTGGGGTGGGCGCTTGGCACCCAGTCTGTCATGAGCCATAGAGAGTTGGGTGGGTGCTCCGGGCCACAGTCTGTCAAGAGCCATAGAGAGTGGGGTGGACGCTCAGAGTCACAGTCTGTCAAGAGCCATAGAGAGTGGGGTGGGCACTCCGAGTCACAGTCTGTCAAGAGCCATAGAGAGTTGGGTGGGTGCTCCGGGCCACAGTCTATCAAGAGCCATAGAGAGTGGAGTGGACGCTCCAAGCCCAGTCTGTCAAGAGCCAGAGAGAGTGGGGTGGGCGCTCCAAGCCACAGTCTGTCAAGAGCCATAGAGAGTGGGCTGGGCGCTCCGAGCCACAGTCTGTCAAGAGCCATATAGAGTGGGGTGGGTGCTCCGAGCCACAGTCTGTCAAGAGCCATAGAGAGTGGGGTGGGCGCTCCGAGCCACAGTCTGTCAAGAGCCATAGAGAGTTGGGTGGGTGCTCCGGGCCACAGTCTGTCAAAAGCCATAGAGTGTGGGGTGGACGCTCCAAGCCCAGTCTATCAAGAGCCAAAGAGATTGGGGTGGGCGCTCCAAGCCACAGTCTGTCAAGAGCCATAGAGAGTTGGGTGAGTGCCCCGAGCCACAGTGTGTCAAGAGCCATAGAGAGTGGGGTGGGCGCTCCGAGCCCAGTCTGTCAAGAGCCATAGAGAGTTGGGTGGGTGCCCCAGGCCACAGTCTGTCAAGAGCCATAGAGAGTGGGGTGGATACTCCGAGCCACAGTCTGTTAAGAGTCAATTCAATTCAATTCAAGAAAGCTTTATTCGATTGAGAACAATCATAAAAGCGTAATAACAAAATTTCATATATAAAAATTCATATAAAATACATTTATACAAATTAATTTAAAATACAGTTAAGAAGGAAGCATACATTTTCTTTGGAATAAAACTTTTTTCAAGAAGATTGCCGTCCTAAAAACACTATGCACATTATCTAGTTGTTGTAGTGCCAAGAGGGCAGGACGACATTGACGAAGCCCAAACCATTTCAATATAGGGACTATACACATTCTCCTGGCCTCAGAATAGAATTTGCAAAAGAGAATAACATGGATCATAGTTTGTTTAGAGATGTTATCACAAGGGCACAATTGGAGGTCTTGAGACCAGTCATTCACTTTAGGAAAAGTGACTAATCTATAAAAGACCCCCAATCAAAATCGGACTAGTAGGAATCTATCATATTCTCTCAATACGGAAGTGAGATAGGGTTGAATGTTAAAATAATTAAAATCAACTGGTTGTGTAGGACAGAAGGTTTTGCAATTTCAGATGATAGTCTGGCGGTGTCTAATAATGACAAGCCCTTCGCTTTTAATTCCTTCCTGGTTATTTCCCGGATACTACTGGGGTTGGTAAAAAACTCAGGATGATCAAGGTCTTGTAAAAATTTGCAAACATAGCTTATCCATGGAATCTTCAGGGCCCCCTCCAATTTCAAAACATCCGAGATGATGTCTCTGTTTAATTTTGTCTCTTCTTTTAACCAGAGTCTGTTCCATAGCAGCACAGGCTCAAGCTTTATTAGATCTGAGATAAAGGAGAGGCCCAACTCCGCGTGACATATACATGCAGAAGTGCCGTTCGGTACAGCTAGAATATATTTCAAAAAGGAGTTTTCTACTCTTTGAATGGGAGACAAATCGACTGGTCCCCAAACCCCAGTCCCATAGACTGCCGCAGACACACACTTTGCTTTATATATCTTGATAAGCTCATCAGGTGGTCTTTTTCCTAGTTTTTTAGCAAAAGCACTAAGGGCGGAAGTAGTACGCATTAATGCCAGTTTTCTCGCGGACACTGCCTGAGACCAAGAATCATTATGGGCAAAAAGAATTCCTAAATATGAAAATTTCTTAGTGACAACAATCTTCTGTCCTGCCACAAACATAGCTTTGGTTTTTTTGATGCCAGTACCGCAACGCATGATAAAGGTCTTAGAGGAATTAACTCTTAGGCCTAACTCGTTCATAAAATTAGTAAAACTATCCAGGACCCTCTGGAGTCCTACTTGAGTGCGGGACATCAGCACCGCATCATCTGCATACATGAGGGCTGGAATAGGACGTCCCGCCACATGGGGGAAGTCGTGATTGTCTTTTAAAAGGGCCTCCCCCAGACCGTTTATATACAAATTAAAAAGAAACGGTGCCAGGACGCAACCTTGCCTAACTCCACTTCTGATCGGAAAAGGAGCGGAGCATTCACCCTGCAAACCACAGCGCACACGTGCATTGGCATCACTATAAAAACGTCTAATAAAATAAATAATCTGTAAATCAACCCCCATCACTTCTAAAATTGACCAAAGTTTATTATGGATCACGCAATCGAATGCGGCTGTGAGGTCAACGAAAGCTAAATATAGATTCCCCGCCTTAGCCCTAGTATATTTGCCTACTAGGAGAGACAGGTTCAAACCCTGCTCTACGGACCCCACTCCGGCTCGAAAGCCATATTGCAGGTCCGACAGGACAGAGCTCTCCTCCGCCCAATCCTGGAGGCGTTCCAATATTATTCTGCCCACTACTTTAGTTATGGCATCAAGTAATGAAATGGGCCTCTAGCATGCCGGATCTTGCCTGTCCCCCTTTTTAAGAATAGGGACAATGGTTGATTCCACCCAAGTGGGTGGAAAAACTGCACTACAACTCGCGTTTAGGACCTGTGTCAAAATTGGTGCCCACAATGTGGTATTTGCTTTAAACAAATCTACTGGTACCCCATCTGGTCCGGGAGCCTTACCACCCTTGCTGACAGACAAGGCCCGCTCAACCTCATCCAGGGAAAACGATAGTGCACTAGCTTCGGGGAACAGATTCAAATTCCAGGCGTCTTGGACCGGACTTTCCCTCATGGCTGGATTTTCCTTACCATGATATACTTTGGACTCAGTTATTGCTATTTCAAATGATGGTCCATCCTCTCTAGGCAGGAAGGGGGCCCTAATAACTTTCCAAAAGGCCACACTATCATTGAGTACTGAAGCTGAATGTAATGCTTCCCACACCTCCTTCTTTATGGTAGCTTTCCTATCCCTAATTGCTTGTTTATACGCATCTCTGGCCATCTTTACATCAAGTTTATTTCTCGGAGTTTTATGTAACTCCTTTTCAAGTGGGAATAAGCTCGAGTGCACCTAGAGTCAAACCAGCCTTTGTGAGGGCCCCTAGTGCTTTTACGTTTAGTGAGAGACTCTCTAACGACGTTGGAGATAACCTGAAATGAAGCCAGAATATCTTCTGGGGCGGCTGATTCACTCAGGCATGTCTCTATAGCTGATTTACTGTTGCCCACCACAGTTTTGACCAGTGCAGCTTGGTCTACCAATGTCCAACGGAGAGAATAGCCATTAGAGCTCCCTATAGTTAGGTTTCCTAGGATATGGTTATTCTTTTCAGATCTTAGGATTATGTTGGACGGTGGTGAAAATGCCAAGCAAAGCGGGAAGTGATCGCTAAGAGAATTATCCGACACATAAAATGAATGGAGGGTGTGTGCATGGCTATTGGAGACTAACACATAATCAATAGTAGAGCAAAAACCCCTGCCATTAAATGTCCAAGGCATGGACACAGGGACTGGACACATTTCATTTGCAAATCCCAGGTCAAGAGAACAAACAAGCTCAATAAATTGTTCCCCCAACGCTGAGTGACGAAAATGGGAGACGCATGTGCCATCATCAGTTAGCCCTTCACATAGTTTGTCCCCAGCATTCCTACATAAAGTGCAGTTAAAATCTCCAGCTAAAACCAACATTGTATCTTTGCTTCTGCCAACATTTTTTAACGTTTTTATCATATTTTGCATGACAGTTCTCACTTTATCAGAGGGAATGTTATTATAAAAATTAATGACGACTATGGAATGCGTGGAATCTAGGTCCAATTTAGCTAGTTGGTAGTATTTATCATGAGCAAGCGATGTTATCTTTTTGTAATTTATGTTGCTCGATATATATATACAGAGGCCTCCCTTAGCCCTACCACTCGAACTGCTCACTGCTGGAGTGTGATAAGTCCTAATTCCGTTCATGTGTACCGGCTCCTTAATCCAAGTTTCCTGGAGACACAGGATCTCAAACTGGCTGATAAGTTCGCCCCACAGATGGTTGTTTAACTTAGAGGAAATACCAGCAATGTTCCAAGAAAGAACATTGCAAAGGCCGGTTTTACCACTCCTAGAGCAATCAGCTGAGGCTACCCCGATTGGGTCCCCCAATCTGTTACTAGATAGAAAAGAAACGTTTGGGAAATCCAAGGGTTCAGCCGATGTTAAGATCTCCACCTCAGTCGTTCCTTGTACCTCGTTAGTGTCACATAAATTGGTGCAACTAGGAGAGAGGCCGGCTACTCCCAACCTAGGGATACTGGAATTTTGTCCAACGCTGGGCCCTTTCACAACACACCGTGGGGATACCCATATTCCTATGTCCTGTCAATCTATATCTTCCAGCGAGCGCAAAGCATTAAAGCGGTTAGACACTGGAATCGAAAATCTAGGCTCCCCGAAACCCCTGGAGTTACCTCCCAAAAACGTGGGGCCTCGTTGGTCAAACAAAATTCGGTGGTTTATAAAAGTAACCCAGTGGTAAGATATGTATATCACCGGGATTAAAGGGCCCAGTATTTCCCCTCTCCAAGATTGTACGCACCAAAAGAGGTGAGCTAAAAGTTACCACTACGCAATCCCCTTGAAGTGACTTAACTGTGGGACCAACCCATCCTATTCTTCGAACCATCTTAAATTCACGGAAAAGAGAATGCTCTAAACCAGTTTTCAGACCCAAGAAATAAAGTACCTTATTCCTTAAGGCCGCCCAGTGTTCAAAAGTGTTATGAGATAAAGGAGGAACATTTGCTAATACCACTGTATAAGGAGTGGCTTCCGGAGGCAAATTTAAATTGCATGAAGGACGTTGAGGTGTTTCAGGATGATCACCAGAAATTGTACCTCTCACTCTATCTAGCAAGATCTACAGGTGGATCCCGACAGACACAAGAAGAACAGTCACCCAGGCCCTCGTCAGTAGCAGACTTGACTATGGGAACGCCCTCTACGCGGGAGCCCCGGCCAAGCTCATCAAGCGACTGCAACGCATACAAAACGCCTCCGCATGCCTGATCCTCGACGTACCACGCCACAGCCACATCACCCCCCACCTGAGGAACCTGCACTGGCTCCCCGTCGACAGGAGGATCACCTTCAAACTCCTCATCCACGCACACAAGGCACTCCACAAAACTGGCCCAGCCTACCTCAACAGACGACTCTTCTTCTACGTCCCCAACCGCCAGCTCCGCTCCGCCGACCTCTCCCTCGCCACCGTCCCTCGCATTCGAAGAACAACCACCGGCGGCAGATCCTTCTCACACCTCACCGCCAAGACCTGAAACACCCTTCCACTAAGCCTACGACAGACCCAAGACCTGCTGACCTTCAGGAGACTACTCAAGACCTGGCTGTTCGACCAGTAGCAGCACCCCCCCGCCCTTTTCCCTCCCCTCTCCCCAGCGCCTTGAGACCCTCGCGGGTAAGTAGTGCGCTCTACAAATTCTGTGATTGATTGATTGATCTTTATGTAAACCAGACATCTTGTCAGTCTGTCCACCATTCACTATATCAGAAGAATTGCTAAGGGGATCTACAGATGTTCCTTTTTGAGGGGGCAACTGTCTAGTGCAATCTGGGACATTTACTACACTTAAATCTTTGTTGTTAATGTTGTTCCCACCCAGTAATTGCTCGTTTATAGAACCTCTAGAATGACCAGCCCCCGTGTCTGCCTCTCTGCTATTTAGAACACAGGCACATGGCTTTAGGCTGAGAAATGGGGCGGCAGAGTATATGTGACTAACGAGTTCCTCCACTTTAGCTATCCTTGTTTCAACAGTAGTTATTTTTAACAAGATGGGTTCCAACAGAGTTGTCATCATTGTTTCCAGTCTGCCCCAAAAATTCTCGTGAAGACTGTCTGTAGGTTCATTTTGCTGGTTAAGGTTGGTACCAATCGGGTGGCCCTCACTAAGTTCTCTAGGACTGGTAGCGGTTTTCGCTGTTTTTCCGTTTAATCTCTGCCCAGGTTTACTCTGTTTCCGGGTGTTCCTACTCTTCCTTTTTTTAAGAGGTTGATCAACAGTAGGAACAGTCCTGGACTTAGCATTTTGCCCTCTGGTAGTAACTGTGGGCCTAACAGTGCTGAGCTCAGACTCAGAAGATGATGACACAATGTCCACTGAGTGATCTGCTGCGTTATGTAATATTAAGCCTGACCGAGAAGGGGATACCTCATTAATAATCGTCACTCTGGATTCAGTGAGTACGGGCGTCATTAAGAGTCTGGTGGAAGCGGGTACAGGCTCAAGGGACAGCCTCCGCTCTGTAAGTTTAATTTCGTTTATAAGCGCGGATTCCGCCCTCAAAAGAAAATCGTCCAGAGTACCTAAGACCCCCTGACCTTTGTTTGGTCTTCGATTGCTCATTATGGTGATATCCGTGCACAATGGTATACTAGTGACAGCACAGCCAAACAGGTCACAAATTACGTGAGTCAGCCTCAAACACAAAGACTCAGTGGGGTGGCCCATCCAAGCCTCTTACGGTCTCTGACGGGCACAGACGGGCCCACCCTTGGTCCGGGCTTCGTCCAGGCTTTGTCCCTGTTAAGAGTCATGGAGAGTGGGGTGGGTGCTCCCAGCCACAGTCTGTCAAGAGCCATAGAGAGTGGGGTGGGTGCTCCGAGCCCAGTCTGTCACGAGCCATAGAGAGTTGGGTGGGTGCTCCGGGCCACAGTCTGTCAAGACCCATAGAGAGTGGGGTGGACGCTCAGAGCCACAGTCTGTCAAGAGCCATAGAGAGTGGGGTGGGTGCTCAGAGCCCAGTCTGTCAAGAGTCATAGAGAGTGGGATGGACGCTCCAAGCCCAGTCTGTCAAGAGCCATAGAGAGTGGGGTGGGCGCTTCAAGCCACAGTCTGTCAAGAGCCATAGAGAGTGGGCTGGGCGCTCCGGGCCACAGTCTGTCAAGAGCCATGGAGAGTGGGGTGGGTGCTCAGAGCCACAGTCTGTCAAGAGTCCTAGAGAGTGGGGTGGGTGCTCTGAGCCCAGTCTGTCAAGAGCCATAGAAAGGGGTGGGTGCCCCGGGCCACAGTCTGTCAAGAGCCACAGAGAGTGGGGTGGGCACTCAGAGCCACAGTCTGTCAAGAGTCATATAGAGTGGGGTGGGTGCTCTAAGCCCAGTCTGTCAAGAGCCATAGAGAGTGGGGTGGGTGCTCCGAGGCCAGCCTGTCAAGAGCCATAGAGAGTGGGGTGGGCTCTCCGAGGCACTCTCTGTAAAGAGCCATAGAGAGTGGGGTGGGCGCTCCGTGCCACAGTCTGTCAAGAGCCATAGAGAGTTGGGTGGGTGCTTAGAGCCACAGTCTGTCAAAATCCATAGAGAGTGGGGTGGGTGCTCAGAGCCACAGTCTATCAAGGGCCATAGAGAGTGGGGTGGGCGCTCCGAGCCCAGTCTGTCAAGAGTCATAGAGAGGGGTGGGTGCTCAGAGCCATAGTCTATCAAGAGCCATATAGAGTGGGGTGGGCGCTCCGAGGCACTCTCTGTCAAGAGCCATTGAGAGTGGGGTGGGTGCTCCGTGCCACAGTCTGTCAAGAGCCATAGAGAGTGGGGTGGGCGCTCCGAGCCCAGTCTGTCATGAGCCATAGAGAGTTGGGTGGGTGCCCCGAGTCACAGTCTGTGAAGAGCCATATTGAGTGGGCTGGACACTCAGAGCCACAGTCTGTCAAGAGTCATAGAGAGTGGGGTGGGTGCTCTGAGCCCAGTCTGTCAAGAGCCATAGAGAGTGGGGTGGGTGCTCCGAGCCCAGTCTGTCAAGAGTCAGAGAGAGTGGGGTGGGCGCTCCGAGGCACTCTCTGTCAAGAGCCATAGAGAGTGGGGTGGGCGCTCCTTGCCACAGTCTGTCAAGAGCCATAGAGAGTGGGGTGGGTGCTCCGAGCCCAGTCTGTCAAGAGCCATAGAGAGTTGGGTGGGCGCTCCGAGCCCAGTCGGTCAAGCGTCATAGAGAGGGGTGGGTGCTCAGAGCCACAGTCTGTCAAAAGCCATAGAGAGTGGGGTGGGTGCTCAGAGCCACAGTCTATAAAGAGGCATAGAAAGTGGGGTGGGTGCTCCGAGCCCAGTCTGTCAAGAGTCATAGAGAGGGGTGGGTGCTCGGAGCCACAGTGAATGAAGAGCCATAGAGAGTGGGGTGGGCGCTCCGAGGCACTCTCTGTCAAGAGCCATAGAGAGTGGGGTGGGCGCTCCATGCCACAGTCTGTCAAGAGCCATAGAGAGTGGGGTGGGTGCTCCGAGCCACAGTCTGTCAAGAGCCATAGAGAGTGGGGTGGGCGCTCCGAGCCACAGTCTGTCAAGAGCCATAGAGAGTGGGGTGGGCGCTCTGAGCCCAGTCTGTCAAGAGCCATAAAGAGTTGGGTGGGTGCCCCGGGCCACAGTGTGTCAAGAGCCATAGAGAGTGGGGTGGGCGCTCCGAGCCCAGTCTGTCAAGAGCCATTGAGAGTTGGGTGGGTGCCCCAGGCCACAGTCTGTCAAGAGCCATAGAGAGTGGGCTGGGTGCTCCGAGCCAAAGTCTGTCAAGAGCCATAGAGAGTGGTGTAGGTGCTCCGAGCCCAGTCTGTCAAGAGCCACGGAGAGTGGGGTGGGTGCTCCGAGCCACAGTCTGTCAAGGGCCATTGAGAGTGGGGTGGTTGCTTCCAGCCACAGTCTGTCAAGAGTCATAGAGAGTGGGGTGGGTGCTCCAAGCCCAGTCTGTCAAGAGCAATAGAGAGTTGGGTGGGTGCTCCGGGCCACAGTCTGTCAAGAGCCATAGAAAGTGGGGTGGACGCTCAGAGCCACAGTCTGTCAACAGCCATAGAGAGTGGGGTGGGTGCTCCGGGCCACAGACTGTCAAGAGCAATAGAGAGTGGGGTGGACGCTCAGAGCCACAGTCTGTCAAGAGCCATAGAGAGTCTGGTGGGCACCCCGAGCCACAGTCTGTCAAGAGCCATAGAGAGTTGGGTGGGTGCTCCGGGCTTCAGTTTGTCAAGAGCCATAGAGAGTGGGGTGGACACTCAGAGCCACAGTCTGTCAAGAGCCATAGAGAGTGGGGTGGGTGCTCCGAGCCCAGTCTGTCAAGAGCCATAGAGAGTTGAGTGGGTGCTCCGGGCCACAGTCTGTCAAGAGCCATAGAGAGTAGGGTGGACGCTCAGAGCCACAGTCTGTCAAGAGCCATAGAAAGTTGGGTGGGCACCCCGAGCCACAGTCTGTCAAGAGCCATAGAGAGTTGGGTGGGTGCTCCGGGCCCAGTCTGTCAAGAGCCATAGAGAGTGGGGTGGGCACTCCGAGGAACTCTCTGTCAAGAGTCATAGAGAATGGGGTTGGCGCTCTGGGCAACAGTCTGTCAAGAGTCATAGAGAATGGGGTGGGCGCTCCGAGCCCAGTCTGTCAAGAGCCATAGAGAGTTGGGTGGGTGCTCTGAGCCCAGTCTGTCAAGAGCCATAGAGAGTGGGGTGGGCGCTCCGAGCCCAGTCTGTCAAGAGCCATAGAGAGTTGGATGGGTGCTCTGAGCCCAGTCTGTCAAGAGCCATAGAGAGTGGGGTGGGTGCTTCCAGCCCAGTCTGTCAAGAGCCATAGAGAGTTGGGTGGGTGCTCCGAGCCCAGTCTGTCAAGAGTCATAGAGAGTGGGGTTGGTGCTCCGAGGCACTCTCTGTCAAGAGCCATAGAGAGTGGGGTGGGTGCTCTGTGCCACAGTCTGTCAAGAGCCATAGAGAGTGGGGTGGGTGCTCCGAGCCAAGTCTGTCAAGAGCCATAGAGAGTTGGGTGGGTGGTCGGAGCCACAGTCTGTCAAAAGCCATAGAAAGTGTGGTGGGCGCTCCGAGCCCAGTCTGTCAAGAGCCATAGAGAGTTGGGTGGGTGCTCTGAGCCCAGTCTATCAAGAGCCATAGAGAGTGGGGTGGGCACTCCGAGCCCAGTCTGTCAAGAGTCATAGAGAGGGGTGGGTGCTCAGAGCCACAGTCTATCAAGAGCCATAGAGAGTGGGGTTGGCTCTCCGAGCCCAGTCTGTCATTAGTCATAGAGAGGGGTGGGTGCTCAGAGCCACAGTTTATCAAGAGCCATAGAGAGTGGGGTGGGTGCTCAGAGCCACAGTCTGTCAAAAGCCATAGAGAGTGGGGTGGGTGCTCAGAGCCACAATCTATCAAGAGCCATAGAGAGTGGGGTGGGCACTCCGAGCCCAGTCAGTCAAGAGTCATTAAGAATGGGGTGGGTGCCCCTAGCCACAGTCCGTTAAGAGCCATGGAGAGTTGGGTGGGCGCTCCGAGCCCAGTCTGTCAAGAGTCATAGAGAGGGGTGGGTGCTCAGAGCCACAGTCTATCAAGAGCCATAGAGAGTGGGGTGGGCACTCCGAGCCCAGTCTGTCAAGAGTCATAGAGAGGGGTGGGTGCTCAGAGCCACAGTCTATCAAGAGCCATAGAGAGTGGGCTGGGTGCTCAGAGCCACAGTCTGTCAAAAGCCATAGAGAGTGGGGTGGGTGCTCAGAGCCACAGTCTATCAAGAGCCATAGAGAGTGGGGTCGGCTCTCCGAGCCCAGTCTGTCATTAGTCATAGAGAGGGGTGGGTGCTCAGAGCCACAGTTTATCAAGAGCCATAGAGAGTGGGGTGGGTGCTCAGAGCCACAGTCTGTCAAAAGCCATAGAGAGTGGGGTGGGTGCTCAGAGCCACAGTCTATCAAGAGCCATAGAGAGTGGGGTGGGCACTCCGAGCCCAGTCAGTCAAGAGTCATTAAGAATGGGGTGGGTGCCCCTAGCCACAGTCCGTTAAGAGCCATGGAGAGTTGGGTGGGCGCTCCGAGCCCAGTCTGTCAAGAGTCATAGAGAGGGGTGGGTGCTCAGAGCCACAGTCTATCAAGAGCCATAGAGAGTGGGGTGGGCACTCCGAGCCCAGTCTGTCAAGAGTCATAGAGAGGGGTGGGTGCTCAGAGCCACAGTCTATCAAGAGCCATAGAGAGTGGGGTGGGTGCTCAAAGCCACAGTCTGTCAAAAGCCATAGAGAGTGGGGTGGGTGCTCAGAGCCACAGTCTATCAAGAGCCATAGAGAGTGGGGTGGGCGCTCCGAGCCCAATCTGTCAAGAGCCATAGAGAGTGGGGTGGGCGCTCCGATCCCAGTCTGTCAAGAGCCATAGAGTGTTGGGTGGGTGCTCTGAGCCACAGTCTATCAAGAGCCATAGAGAGTGGGGTGGGCGCTCCGAGCCCAGTCTGTCAAGAGTCATAGAGAGGGGTGGGTGCTCAGTGTCACAGTCTATCAAGAGCCATAGAGAGTGGGGTGGGCGCTCAGAGCCACAGTCTGTCAAAAGCCATAGTGAGTGGGGTGGGTGTTCTGAGCCACAGTCTGTCAATAGCCATAGAGAGTGGGGTGGGCGCCCTGAGCCACAGTCTGTCAAGAGCCATAGAGAGTGGGGTGGGCACCCCGAGCCACAGTCTGTCAAGAGCCATAGAGAGTGGGGTGGGCGCTCCGATGCACAGTCTGTCAAGAGCCATAGAGAGTGGGGTGGGCGGTCCAGGCCACAGTCTGTCAAGAGCCATAGAGAGTGGGGTGGGCGCTCCGGGCAACAGTCTGTCAAGAGCCATAGAGAGTGGGGTGGGTTCTCCGAGCCACAGTGTGTCAAGAGCCATAGAGAGTGGGGTGGGCGCTCTGAGCCCAGTCTGTCAAGAGTCATAAAGAGTGGAGTGGGCACCCCTAGCCACAGTCTGTTAAGAGCCATAGAGAGTGGGGTGGGCGCCCTGAGCCACAGTCTGTCAAGAGTCATTAAGAGTGGGGTGGGCGCCCTAGCCACAGTCTGTTAAGAGCCATGGAGAGTTGGGTGGGCGCTCCGAGCCCAGTCTGTCATGAGTCATAGAGAGGTGTGGGTGCTCAGAGCCACAGTCTATCAAGAGCCATAGAGAGTGGGGTGGGCGCTCCGAGCTCAGTCTGTCAAGAGTCATAGAGAGGGTGGGTGCTCAGAGCCACAGTCTATCAAGAGCCATAGAGAGTGGGGTGGGTGCTCAGAGCCACAGTCTATCAAGAGCCATAGAGAGTGGGGTGGGAGCTTCGAGCCCAATCTGTCAAGAGCCATAGAGTGGGGTGGGCGCTCCGATCCCAGTCTGTCAAGAGCAATAGAGAGTTGGGTGGGTGCTCTGAGCCCAGTCTATCAAGAGCCATAGAGAGTGGGGTGGGCGCTCCGAGCCCAGTCTGTCAAGAGTCATAGAGAGGGGTGGGTTCTCAGAGCCACAGTCTATCAAGAGCCATAGAGAGTGGGGTGGGTGCTCCGAGCCCAGTCTGTCAAGAGTCATAGAGAGGGGTGGGTTCTCAGAGCCACAGTCTATCAAGAGCCATAGAGAGTGGGGTGGGCGCTCCGAGCCCAGTCTGTCAAGAGTCATAGAGAGGGGTGGGTGCTCAGAGCCACAGTCTATCAAGAGCCATAGAGAGTGGGGTGGGCGCTCCGAGCCCAGTCTGTCAAGAGTCATAGAGAGGGGTGGGTGCTCAGAGCCAAAGTCTATCAAGAGCCATAGAGAGTGGGGTGGGTGCTCTGAGCCACAGTCTGTCAATAGCCATAGAGAGTGGGGTGGGTGCTCAGAGCCACAGTCTATCAAAAGCCATAGAGAGTGGGGTGGGTGCTCAGAGCCACAGTCTTTCAAAAGCCATAGAGAGTGGGGTGGGTGCTCAGAGCCACAGTCTGTCAAAAGCCATAGAGAGTGGGGTGGGTGCTCAGAGCCACAGTCTTTCAAAAGCCATAGAGAGTGGGGTGGGTGCTCAGAGCCACAGTCTATCAAGAGCCATAGAGAGTGGGGTGGGCGCTCCGAGCCCAGTCTGTCAAGAGTCATAGAGAGGGGTGGGTGCTCAGAGCCACAGTCTATCAAGAGCCATAGAGAGTGGGGTGGGCACTCGAGCCCAGTCTGTCAAGAGTCATAGAGAGGGGTGGGTGCTCAGAGCCACAGTCTATCAAGAGCCATAGAGAGTGGGCTGGGTGCTCAGAGCCACAGTCTGTCAAAAGCCATAGAGAGTGGGGTGGGTGCTCAGAGCCACAGTCTATCAAGAGCCATAGAGAGTGGGGTCGGCTCTCCGAGCCCAGTCTGTCATTAGTCATAGAGAGGGGTGGGTGCTCAGAGCCACAGTTTATCAAGAGCCATAGAGAGTGGGGTGGGTGCTCAGAGCCACAGTCTGTCAAAAGCCATAGAGAGTGGGGTGGGTGCTCAGAGCCACAGTCTATCAAGAGCCATAGAGAGTGGGGTGGGCACTCCGAGCCCAGTCAGTCAAGAGTCATTAAGAATGGGGTGGGTGCCCCTAGCCACAGTCCGTTAAGAGCCATGGAGAGTTGGGTGGGCGCTCCGAGCCCAGTCTGTCAAGAGTCATAGAGAGGGTGGGTGCTCAGAGCCACAGTCTATCAAGAGCCATAGAGAGTGGGGTGGGCACTCCGAGCCCAGTCTGTCAAGAGTCATAGAGAGGGGTGGGTGCTCAGAGCCACAGTCTATCAAGAGCCATAGAGAGTGGGGTGGGTGCTCAAAGCCACAGTCTGTCAAAAGCCATAGAGAGTGGGGTGGGTGCTCAGAGCCACAGTCTATCAAGAGCCATAGAGAGTGGGGTGGGCGCTCCGAGCCCAATCTGTCAAGAGCCATAGAGAGTGGGGTGGGCGCTCCGATCCCAGTCTGTCAAGAGCCATAGAGTGTTGGGTGGGTGCTCTGAGCCACAGTCTATCAAGAGCCATAGAGAGTGGGGTGGGCGCTCCGAGCCCAGTCTGTCAAGAGTCATAGAGAGGGGTGGGTGCTCAGTGTCACAGTCTATCAAGAGCCATAGAGAGTGGGGTGGGCGCTCAGAGCCACAGTCTGTCAAAAGCCATAGTGAGTGGGGTGGGTGCTCTGAGCCACAGTCTGTCAATAGCCATAGAGAGTGGGGTGGGCGCCCTGAGCCACAGTCTGTCAAGAGCCATAGAGAGTGGGGTGGGCACCCCGAGCCACAGTCTGTCAAGAGCCATAGAGAGTGGGGTGGGCGCTCCGATGCACAGTCTGTCAAGAGCCATAGAGAGTGGGGTGGGCAGTCCAGGCCACAGTCTGTCAAGAGCCATAGAGAGTGGGGTGGGCGCTCCGGGCAACAGTCTGTCAAGAGCCATAGAGAGTGGGGTGGGTTCTCCGAGCCACAGTGTGTCAAGAGCCATAGAGAGTGGGGTGGGCGCTTCGAGCCCAGTCTGTCAAGAGTCATAAAGAGTGGGGTGGGCACCCCTAGCCACAGTCTGTTAAGAGCCATAGAGAGTGGGGTGGGCGCCCTGAGCCACAGTCTGTCAAGAGTCATTAAGAGTGGGGTGGGCGCCCCTAGCCACAGTCTGTTAAGAGCCATGGAGAGTTGGGTGGGCGCTCCGAGCCCAGTCTGTCATGAGTCATAGAGAGGTGTGGGTGCTCAGAGCCACAGTCTATCAAGAGCCATAGAGAGTGGGGTGGGCGCTCCGAGCTCAGTCTGTCAAGAGTCATAGAGAGGGGTGGGTGCTCAGAGCCACAGTCTATCAAGAGCCATAGAGAGTGGGGTGGGTGCTCAGAGCCACAGTCTATCAAGAGCCATAGAGAGTGGGGTGGGAGCTTCGAGCCCAATCTGTCAAGAGCCATAGAGTGGGGTGGGCGCTCCGATCCCAGTCTGTCAAGAGCAATAGAGAGTTGGGTGGGTGCTCTGAGCCCAGTCTATCAAGAGCCATAGAGAGTGGGGTGGGCGCTCCGAGCCCAGTCTGTCAAGAGTCATAGAGAGGGGTGGGTTCTCAGAGCCACAGTCTATCAAGAGCCATAGAGAGTGGGGTGGGTGCTCCGAGCCCAGTCTGTCAAGAGTCATAGAGAGGGGTGGGTTCTCAGAGCCACAGTCTATCAAGAGCCATAGAGAGTGGGGTGGGCGCTCCGAGCCCAGTCTGTCAAGAGTCATAGAGAGGGGTGGGTGCTCAGAGCCACAGTCTATCAAGAGCCATAGAGAGTGGGGTGGGCGCTCCGAGCCCAGTCTGTCAAGAGTCATAGAGAGGGGTGGGTGCTCAGAGCCAAAGTCTATCAAGAGCCATAGAGAGTGGGGTGGGTGCTCTGAGCCACAGTCTGTCAATAGCCATAGAGAGTGGGGTGGGTGCTCAGAGCCACAGTCTGTCAAAAGCCATAGAGAGTGGGGTGGGTGCTCAGAGCCACAGTCTTTCAAAAGCCATAGAGAGTGGGGTGGGTGCTCAGAGCCACAGTCTGTCAAAAGCCATAGAGAGTGGGGTGGGTGCTCAGAGCCACAGTCTTTCAAAAGCCATAGAGAGTGGGGTGGGTGCTCAGAGCCACAGTCTATCAAGAGCCATAGAGAGTGGGGTGGGCGCTCCGAGCCCAGTCTGTCAAGAGTCATAGAGAGGGGTGGGTGCTCAGAGCCACAGTCTATCAAGAGCCATAGAGAGTGGGGTGGGCGCTCCGAGCCCAGTCTGTCAAGAGTCATAGAGAGGGGTGGGTGCTCAGAGCCAAAGTCTATCAAGAGCCATAGAGAGTGGGGTGGGTGCTCTGAGCCACAGTCTGTCAATAGCCATAGAGAGTGGGGTGGGTGCTCAGAGCCACAGTCTGTCAAAAGCCATAGAGAGTGGGGTGGGTGCTCAGAGCCACAGTCTTTCAAAAGCCATAGAGAGTGGGGTGGGTGCTCAGAGCCACAGTCTGTCAAAAGCCATAGAGAGTGGGGTGGGTGCTCAGAGCCACAGTCTTTCAAAAGCCATAGAGAGTGGGGTGGGTGCTCAGAGCCACAGTCTATCAAGAGCCATAGAGAGTGGGGTGGGCGCTCCGAGCCAAATCTGTCAAGAGCCATAGAGAGTTGGGTGGGCGCTCCGTTCCCAGTCTGTCAAGAGCCATAGAGAGTTGGGTGGGTGCTCTGAGCCCAGTCTATCAAAAGCCATAGAGAGTGGGGTGGGTGCTCAGAGCCACAGTCTGTCAAAAGCCATAGAGAGTGGGGTGGGTGCTCTGAGCCACAGTCTGTCAATAGCCATAGAGAGTGGGGTGGGCGCCTGAGCCACAGTCTGTCAAGAGCCATAGAGAGTAGGTTGGGCACCCCGAGCCACAGTCTTTCAAGAGCCATAGAGAGTGGGGTGGGCGCTCCGATGCACAGTCTGTCAAGAGCCATAGAGAGTGGGGTGGGCACTCCAGGCCACAGTCTTTCAAGAGACTTAGAAAGTGGGGTGGGCGCTTCGAGCCCAATCTGTCAAGAGCCATAGAGAGTGGGGTGGGCGCAATGATCCCAGTCTGTCAAGAGCAATAGAGAGTTGGGTGGGTGCTCTGAGTCCAGTCTATCAAGAGCCATAGAGAGTGGGGTGGGCGCTCCGAGCCCAGTCTGTCAAGAGTCATAGAGAGGGGTGGGTTCTCAGAGCCACAGTCTATCAAGAGCCATAGAGAGTGGGGTGGGTGCTCAGAGCCCAGTCTGTCAAGAGTCATAGAGAGGGGTGGGTGCTCAGAGCCACAGCCTATCAAGAGCCATAGAGAGTGGGGTGGGTGCTCAGAGCCACAGTCTATCAAGAGCCATAGAGAGTGGGGTGGGTGCTCAGAGCCACAGTCTGTCAAAAGCCATAGAGAGTGGGGTGGGTGCTCAGAGACACAGTCTATCAAGAGCCATAGAGAGTGGGGTGGGCGCTCCGAGCCCAATCTGTCAAGAGCCATAGAGAGTGGGGTGGGCGCTCCGATCCCAGTCTGTCAATAGCCATAGAGAGTTGGGTGGGTGCTCTGAGCCACAGTCTATCAAGAGCCATAGAGAGTGGGGTGGGCGCTCCAAGCCCAGTCTGGCAAGAGTCATAGAGAGGGGTGGATGCTCAGAGCCACAGTCTATCAAGAGCCATAGAGAGTGGGGTGGGCGCTCAGAGCCACAGTCTGTCAAAAGCCATAGAGAGTGGGGTGGGTGCTCTGAGCCACAGTCTGTCAATAGCCATAGAGAGTGGGGTGGGTGCTCAGAGCCACAGTCTGTCAAAAGCCATAGAGAGTGGGGTGGGTGCTCAGAGCCACAGTCTATCAAGAGCCATAGAGAGTGGGGTGGGTGCTCTGAGCCCAGTCTATCAAAAGCCATAGAGAGTGGGGTGTTTGCTCTGAGCCACAGTCTGTCAATAGCCATAGAGAGTGGGGTGGGCGCCCTGAGCCACAGTCTGTCAAGAGCCATAGAGAGTAGGTTGGGTACCCCGAGCCACAGTCTGTCAAGAGCCATAGAGAGTGGGGTGGGTGCTCCGTGCCACAGTCTGTCAAGAGCCATAGAGAGTGGGGTGGGCGCTCCAGGCCACAGTCTGTCAAGAGCCATAGAGAGCGGGGTGGGCGCTCCGGGCAACAGTCTGTCAAGAGCCATAGAGAGTGAGGTGGGTGCTCCGAGCCACAGTGTGTCAAGAGCCATAGAGAGTGGGGTGAGCGCTTCGAGCCCAGTCTGTCAAGAGTCATAAAGAGTGGGGTGGGCGCCCCTAGCCACAGTCTGTTAAGAGCCATAGAGAGTGGGGTGGGTGCTCTGAGCCACAGTCTGTCAATAGCCATAGAGAGTGGGGTGGGCGCCTGAGCCACAGTCTGTCAAGAGTCATTAAGAGTGGGGTGGGTGCCCCTAGCCACAGTCTTTTAAGAGCCATGGAGAGTTGGGTGGGCGCTCCGAGCCCAGTCTGTCAAGAGTCATAGTGAGGGGTGGGTCCTCAGAGCCACAGTCTATCAAGAGCCATAGAGAGTGGGGTGGGCGCTCAGAGCCACAGTCTGTCAAAAGCCATAGAGAGTGGGGTGGGTGCTCAGAGCCACAGTCTATCAAGAGACATAGAAAGTGGGGTGGGCGCTTCGAGCCCAATCTGTCAAGAGCCATAGAGAGAGGGGTGGGCGCTCTGATCCCAGTCTGTCAAGAGCAATAGAGAGTTGGGTGGGTGCTCTGAGTCCAGTCTGTCAATAGCCATAGAGAGTGGGGTGGGTGCTCAGAGCCACAGTCTGTCAAAAGCCATAGAGAATGGGGTGGGTGCTCAGAGCCACAGTCTGTCAAAAGCCATAGAGAGTGGGGTGGGTGCTCAGAGCCACAGTCTATCAAGAGCCATAGAGAGTGGGGTGGGCGCTCCGTTCCCAGTCTGTCACGAGCCATAGAGAGTTGGGTGGGTGCTCTGAGCCCAGTCTATCAAAAGCCATAGAGAGTGGGGTGGGTGCTCAGAGCCACAGTCTGTCAAAAGCCATAGAAAGTGGGCTGGGTGCTCTGAGCCACAGACTGTCAATAGCCATAGAGAGTGGGGTGGGCGCCCTGAGCCATAGTCTGTCAAGAGCCATAGAGAGTAGGTTGGGCACCCCGAGCCACAGTCTGTCAAGAGCCATAGAGAGTGGGGTGGGCGCTCCGATGCACAGTCTGTCAAGAGCCATAGAGAGTGGGGTGGGCGCTCCAGGCCACAGTCTGTCAAGAGCCATAGAGAGCGGGGTGGGCGCTCCGGGCAACAGTCTGTCAAGAGCCATAGAGAGTGGGGTGGGTGCTCCGAGCCACAGTGTGTCAAGAGCCATAGAGAGTGGGGTGGGCGCTTCGAGCCCAGTCTGTCAAGAGTCATAAAGAGTGGGGTGGGCGCCCTAGCCACAGTCTGTTAAGAGCCATAGAGAGTGGGGTGGGTGCTCTGAGCCACAGTCTGTCAATAGCCATAGAGAGTGGGGTGGGCGCCCTGAGCCACAGTCTGTCAAGAGTCATTAAGAGCGGGGTGGGTGCCCCTAGCCACAGTCTTTTAAGAGCCATGGAGAGTTGGGTGGGCGCTCCGAGCCCAGTCTGTCAAGAGTCATAGTGAGGGGTGGGTCCTCAGAGCCACAGTCTATCAAGAGCCATAGAGAGTGGGGTGGGTGCTCAGAGCCACAGTCTGTCAAAAGCCATAAAGAGTGGGGTGGGTGCTCAGAGCCACAGTCTATCAAGAGACATAGAAAGTGGGGTGGGCGCTTCGAGCCCAATCTGTCAAGAGCCATAGAGAGTGGGGTGGGCGCTCTGATCCCAGTCTGTCAAGAGCAATAGAGAGTTGGGTGGGTGCTCTGAGTCCAGTCTATCAAGAGCCATAGAGAGTGGGGTGGGCGCTCCGAGCCCAGTCTGTCAAGAGTCATAGAGAGGGGTGGGTTCTCAGAGCCACAGTCTATCAAGAGCCATAGAGAGTGGGGTGGGCGCTCCAAGCCCAGTCTGTCAAGAGTCATAGAGAGGGGTGGGTGCTCAGAGCCACAGTCTATCAAGAGCCATAGAGAGTGGGGTGGGTGCTCAGAGCCACAGTCTGTCAAAAGCCATAGAGACGGGGGTGGGTGCTCAGAGCCACAGTCTATCAAGAGCCATAGAGAGTGGGGTGGGCGCTCCGAGCCCAATCTGTCAAGAGCCATAGAGAGTGGGGTGGGCGCTCTGATCCCAGTCTGTCAAGAGACATAGAGAGTTGGGTGGGTGCTCTGAGCCCAGTCTGTCAAGAGTCATAGAGAGTGTGGTGGGCGCTCCGAGCCCAGTCTGTCTAGAGTCATAGCGAGGGTTGGGTTCTCAGAGCCACAGTCTATCAAGAGCCATAGAGAGTGGGGTGGGCGCTCAGAGTCCAGTCTGTCAAAAGCCATAGAGAGTGGGGTGGGTGCTCAGAGCCACAGTCTATCAAGAGCCATATAGATTGGGGTGGGCGCTCCGAGGCACTCTCTGTCAAGAGCCATTGAGAGTGGGGTGGGTGCTCCGTGCCACAGTCTGTCAAGAGCCATAGAGAGTGGGGTGGGCGCTCCGAGCCCAGTCTGTCAAGAGCCATAGAGAGTTGGGTGGGTGCCCCGAGTCACAGTCTGTGAAGAGCCATATAGAGTGGGCTGGACACTCAGAGCCACAGTCTGTCAAGAGTCATAGAGAGTGGGGTGGGTGCTCTGAGGCCAGTCTGTCAAGAGCCATAGAGAGTGGGGTGGGTGCTCCGAGCCCAGTCTGTCAAGAGTCAGAGAGAGTGGGGTGGGCGCTCCGAGGCACTCTCTGTCAAGAGCCATAGAGAGTGGGGTGGGCGCTCCTTGCCACAGTCTGTCAAGAGCCATAGAGAGTGGGGTTGGTGCTCCGAGCCCAGTCTGTCAAGAGCCATAGAGAGTTGGGTGGGCGCTCCGAGCCCAGTCGGTCAAGCGTCATAGAGAGGGGTGGGTGCTCAGAGCCACAGTCTGTCAAAAGCCATAGAGAGTGGGGTGGGTGCTCAGAGCCACAGTCTATAAAGAGGCATAGAAAGTGGGGTGGGTGCTGTGAGAAGTTGGCCTGGCATATGCTGTCCACTAATTATAGTGGGCACCTTGCACCAGTCCAAACAACCCCTTATTGGAGATAGGTTAAAGACAACCTTATTGAAAGCTATCCTAGTGGTAGCTATGGAGAGCAGCCTTCAGGCTAAGTCTTGAAGGAATGTAAAGCAGCTTGTTTTACCAGTCTATAATCTCTTGAGTGATCAAATGAAAGAGCACCACACCAGGTATATATTCAAAATATATGTATTTATTGCTAAACACACCCCTCTAGTCTCTTTATGAGGCTAGAGTTCGAAGTACATAAGTTAGAAATTATTTAAACACAGTAATAGCACAAATACACGTTTGGGCCCTAGGGGCGTACCAAACCATATACCAATAAAGTGGTATAAGAACCACGACTGAACTAGACACTAGGCCTAGAGCCTCTAGAAGTGCTTGGACCACAAGTAACCACCCAAGGTAGTGACACAGGGGACCCACGGGGGACGCGTGCAGTGTAAATACACAACCGCGATACGCCGTTGACTTCTACGGAGAAAGTCGCGATCAGGAAATTAAAGAAAAGGGACACTTAAAGGAGGACTTGGAGCAAACCCTTTGAGAACTAGTACTTTGAAGAGTCTCTACCCACGGGAGCACCGGAGTACTCGTGTTACCTCACCCAGGGAAGCCGGGTGCATAGGTGCCTTTCGGGGTCGGGTTTCGTTGTCGATTTGAATGGCGATCTGCTGCAAAGTGCTGCTGGCGACCAAGTGGAAAGTGTCCGGGTGGATCCAAGAGTGGATCGGAGATCTGAAGAACCTGAAAGCAGAGGGGACAGAGTCTGGGTCACTAGCCAGTGACCAGGAAGGCGATGGACAGATGCCCACCGATGTCGAGTGCTTCAGGTGTGTTGACGGTTGTCTTGACTCTTCAGCCACGAGGTCCAGGAGGCGTTGTCGGCGACCAGGAGCAGGATTCGGGCTGGTACACGATGTCTATCGAGTGCTGAGGTGTCGGCGACCGGATTGGACCCAACATGCCTTGGCAACGGCAAGTCTCGAAGAAGATGAAGATCGTCGATGGTGCAGACCAGCAAGGTCTGGGGAACTCACCCAGCGAAGGTAAGTGAGGACAAGCCTGGAGCAATCAGGATGCCCAAGAAGAAAAATATTGGCCTTCGTAAAGGGCTACTAGCCAACGGGCTAGCGACTGCGAAGGAGCCTCGAGACGTTGCACGTGGATCTGGCTCACAGGACACTCGTGGAGTGGAGGCCAGTGATCTTCGGTGCAGTTGGTGCTGGAGGCTAGGGCTACTCGAAGCCCAAAGCACGACTTCGTGGGAGACCCAGAAGAGGATGCACTTGCAAATGTGCTCGGTGTCCAGGGGTCACGGTCTCACGTCACCCACGATAGCTACGGGCCTCAGCTTTGCTGGGGACTCAGGATAGCCTCGGCGAAGTCTGAGAATCCACCTCTGGTGATGCGAAGACTTCGGCGTCCGACGGGAGCTTCAGAAATGCAGACCGGACAGATGCGTCTTTGGTGCCTGCCAAGCAGGGAGTCACTCCTTGACCCCAAGGGAGATTCTTCTGTCCTCTAATCGTGAGTAGAGCGTCGAAGGTCCAGGATTCTGTTTCAGAGTATCGTCCAGGGATAATCTAAAGTCCTAAGGACTGGGTTCCTATCTTTATACTAAAGATAGGGGTTGGACTACTCTGTGGCCCCACCTATGGGTGGGTCAGGGCAGAGGGGTGGCTACACCCTTTCCCTTTGTCCAGTTCGCGCCAAAGCAGGGGCTGCAAGCCCTGATCCGGTTTGAACTGGGGTATGCACAGGGACACCAAATGTGCCCCCAGTGCAGGACTTCAAAGCACCCGAAAGTGCTCCCGCCCAGCCCCAATACACATTATCCTGTCTGGGGAGGTGGTCACACCTCCCTGGGACAGGAAACCTATTGTCCAGGCCTCCCCTGCCGGAGTTTCGTCCAGCAGCAGGAGGCCAGACTCGTGTCTGTGGCAGCAGCATCCATTTTGTGATGCCAGGGCTTTGGAAAGAAGTTACCGGGCTAGCCAGAGTTAACATGTCTTTCCCTCTAGAAGGGTGGAATGCTACCCCCGCCACCAGAATTGGCGGGGGGGTAGTATTCCAAGATGTTTGACACCAAACACGACATGTTTAGGTGCAGCCATTCCAAAGTTAGCATTTAACGCGAGGTTATAATGCGCTTAAGAATATATGGTCAGGCTGCACTACAAACAGCATCAGAGAAGGGTCTCCGAATGCTGCAGAGGGGCCCTGCTCATGCAGGGGCACCCTCTCACATAGGAACCATGCACTCTGCCTTTAGGATTGATAAGGCCTGCCTTAGGAGTGACTTATAGGTTTATATGTGTGTATGCATTTAGTGATATAGGTAACCTATACCACAGCAAGGGGTGCATGCACCACCTTACCCAGGCTGCAGTAGCAGACCTGTGGTGTCAGTTTGGATGGCCTACCAGGGGTGGCATAATACATGCTGCAGCCCCTGGCAGGCCTCTGAGGTACCTATGCCCTTGGTACATAGTATACCATATACTAGGGACTTACAAGGGCACTCCAGATCCCAATCAGTGATGTGCCTAAGGCACATGGAGACCCTTTTAAAGAGGAAACAGCTAGGCTGGGGTTCTGAATAGCAGGGCCCCAGCCAGACTAATGTCGAAAACCAGTGAAGTATCAGCAAAAAGTGGGGGTACCCCTGTGAAGCAGATCCTACTCTCCTACAAGGGGTGCAAAAAGAAGGAAGAGAAGTGCAGAAAGAGGCAAGAGAATTGCTGAAAGAAGCAACAGAGGAGTAGAAATAAGCAAGAGAAGTGCAGAAAGAGACAAGTGAGGTGCAGAAAGAAGCAAGAGCAGTGCAGAAAGAACCAACAGAGGTGCAAAAAGAGGCAAGAGAGGTGCAGAAACAGGCAAGAAAGGTGCAGAAAAAGGCCCCAGCCAGACTAATGTCGAAAAACAGTGAAGCATCAGCAAAAAGAGGGGGAACCCATGTGAAGCAGATCCTACTCTCCTACAGCTGCTCCGAGCCCAGTCTGTCAAGAGTCATAGAGAGTTGGGTGGGTGCTCGGAGCCACAGTGAATGAAGAGCCATAGAGAGTGGGGTGGGCACTCCAGGCCACAGTCTGTCAAGAGCCATAGAGAGTGGGGTGGGCGCTCCGGGCAACAGTCTGTCAAGAGCCATAGAGAGTGGGGTGGGTGCTCCGAGCCACAGTGTGTCACGAGCCATAGAGAGTGGGGTGGGCGCTTCGAGCCCAGTCTGTCAAGAGTCATAAAGAGTGGGGTGGGCGCCCTAGCCACAGTCTGTTAAGAGCCATAGAGAGTGGGGTGGGCGCCCTGAGCCACAGTCTGTCAAGAGTCATTAAGAGTGGGGTGGGCGCCCTAGCCACAGTCTGTTAAGAGCCATGGAGAGTTGGGTGGGCGCTCCGAGCCCAGTCTGTCATGAGTCATAGAGAGGGGTGAGTGCTCAGAGCCACAGTCTATCAAGAGCCATAGAGAGTGGGGTGGGCGCTCCGAGCTCAGTCTGTGAAGAGTCATAGAGAGGGGTGGGTGCTCAGAGCCACAGTCTATCAAGAGCCATAGAGAGTGGGGTGGGTGCTCAGAGCCACAGTCTATCAAGAGCCATAGAGAGTGGGGTGGGCGCTTCGAGCCCAATCTGTCAAGAGCCATAGAGTGGGGTGGGCGCTCCGATCCCAGTCTGTCAAGAGCAATAGAGAGTTGGGTGGGTGCTCTGAGCCCAGTCTATCAAGAGCCATAGAGAGTGGGGTGGGCGCTCCGAGCCCAGTCTGTCAAGAGTCATAGAGAGGGGTGGGTTCTCAGAGCCACAGTCTATCAAGCGCCATAGAGAGTGGGGTGGGCGCTCCGAGCCCAGTCTGTCAAGAGTCATAGAGAGGGGTGGGTGCTCAGAGCCACAGTCTATCAAGAGCCATAGAGAGTGGGGTGGGCGCTCCGAGCCCAGTCTGTCAAGAGCCATAGAGAGTTGGGTGGGTGCTCTGAGCCCAGTCTGTCAAGAGCCATAGAGAGTGGGGTGGGCGCTCCGAGCCCAGTCTGTCAAGAGCCATAGAGAGTTGGATGGGTGCTCTGAGCCCAGTCTGTCAAGAGCCATAGAGAGTGGGGTGGGTGCTTCGAGCCCAGTCTGTCAAGAGCCATAGAGAGTTGGGTGGGTGCTCCGAGCCCAGTCTGTCAAGAGTCATAGAGAGTGGGGTTGGCGCTCCGAGGCACTCTCTGTCAAGAGCCATAGAGAGTGGGGTGGGTGCTCCGTGCCACAGTCTGTCAAGAGCCATAGAGAGTGGGGTGGGTGCTCCGAGCCAAGTCTGTCAAGAGCCATAGAGAGTTGGGTGGGTGCTCGGAGCCACAGTCTGTCAAAAGCCATAGAAAGTGTGGTGGGCGCTCCGAGCCCAGTCTGTCAAGAGCCATAGAGAGTTGGGTGTGTGCTCTGAGCCCAGTCTATCAAGAGCCATAGAGAGTGGGGTGGGCACTCCGAGCCCAGTCTGTCAAGAGTCATAGAGAGCGGTGGGTGCTCAGAGCCACAGTCTATCAAGAGCCATAGAGAGTGGGGTGGGCTCTCCGAGCCCAGTCTGTCATTAGTCATAGAGAGGGGTGGGTGCTCAGAGCCACAGTTTATCAAGAGCCATAGAGAGTGGGGTGGGTGCTCAGTGCCACAGTCTGACAAAAGCCATAGAGAGTGGGGTGGGTGCTCAGAGCCACAGTCTATCAAGAGCCATAGAGAGTGGGGTGGGCACTCCGAGCCCAGTCTGTCAAGAGTCATTAAGAATGGGGTGGGTGCCCCTAGCCACAGTCCGTTAAGAGCCATGGAGAGTTGGGTGGGCGCTCCGAGCCCAGTCTGTCAAGAGTCATAGAGAGTGGGGTGGGTGCTCAGAGCCACAGTCTGTCAAAAGCCATAGAGAGTGGGGTGGGTGCTCAGAGCCACAGTCTATCAAGAGCCATAGAGAGTGGGGTGGGCGCTCCGAGCCCAATCTGTCAAGAGCCATAGAGAGTGGGGTGGGCGCTCCGATCCCAGTCTGTCAAGAGCCATAGAGAGTTGGGTGGGTGCTCTGAGCCACAGTCTATCAAGAGCCATAGAGAGTGGGGTGGGCGCTCCGAGCCCAGTCTGTCAAGAGTCATAGAGAGGGGTGGGTGCTCAGAGTCACAGTCTATCAAGAGCCATAGAGAGTGGGGTGGGCGCTCAGAGCCACAGTCTGTCAAAAGCCATAGAGAGTGGGGTGGGTGCTCTGAGCCACAGTCTGTCAATAGCCATAGAGAGTGGGGTGGGTGCCCTGAGCCACAGTCTGTCAAGAGCCATAGAGAGTGGGGTGGGCACCCCGAGCCACAGTCTGTCAAGAGCCATAGAGAGTGGGGTGGGCGCTCCGATGCACAGTCTGTCAAGAGCCATAGAGAGTGGGGTGGGCACTCCAGGCCACAGTCTGTCAAGAGCCATAGAGAGTGGGGTGGGCGCTCCGGGCAACAGTCTGTCAAGAGCCATAGAGAGTGGGGTGGGTGCTCCGAGCCACAGTGTGTCACGAGCCATAGAGAGTGGGGTGGGCGCTTCGAGCCCAGTCTGTCAAGAGTCATAAAGAGTGGGGTGGGCGCCCCTAGCCACAGTCTGTTAAGAGCCATAGAGAGTGGGGTGGGCGCCCTGAGCCACAGTCTGTCAAGAGTCATTAAGAGTGGGGTGGGCGCCCCTAGCCACAGTCTGTTAAGAGCCATGGAGAGTTGGGTGGGCGCTCCGAGCCCAGTCTGTCATGAGTCATAGAGAGGGGTGGGTGCTCAGAGCCACAGTCTATCAAGAGCCATAGAGAGTGGGGTGGGCGCTCCGAGCTCAGTCTGTGAAGAGTCATAGAGAGGGGTGGGTGCTCAGAGCCACAGTCTATCAAGAGCCATAGAGAGTGGGGTGGGTGCTCAGAGCCACAGTCTATCAAGAGCCATAGAGAGTGGGGTGGGCGCTTCGAGCCCAATCTGTCAAGAGCCATAGAGTGGGGTGGGCGCTCCGATCCCAGTCTGTCAAGAGCAATAGAGAGTTGGGTGGGTGCTCTGAGCCCAGTCTATCAAGCGCCATAGAGAGTGGGGTGGGCGCTCCGAGCCCAGTCTGTCAAGAGTCATAGAGAGGGGTGGGTGCTCAGAGCCACAGTCTATCAAGAGCCATAGAGAGTGGGGTGGGCGCTCCGAGCCCAGTCTGTCAAGAGCCATAGAGAGTTGGGTGGGTGCTCTGAGCCCAGTCTGTCAAGAGCCATAGAGAGTGGGTGGGCGCTCCGAGCCCAGTCTGTCAAGAGCCATAGAGAGTTGGATGGGTGCTCTGAGCCCAGTCTGTCAAGAGCCATAGAGAGTGGGGTGGGTGCTTCGAGCCCAGTCTGTCAAGAGCCATAGAGAGTTGGGTGGGTGCTCCGAGCCCAGTCTGTCAAGAGTCATAGAGAGTGGGGTTGGCGCTCCGAGGCACTCTCTGTCAAGAGCCATAGAGAGTGGGGTGGGTGCTCCGTGCCACAGTCTGTCAAGAGCCATAGAGAGTGGGGTGGGTGCTCCGAGCCAAGTCTGTCAAGAGCCATAGAGAGTTGGGTGGGTGCTCGGAGCCACAGTCTGTCAAAAGCCATAGAAAGTGTGGTGGGCGCTCCGAGCCCAGTCTGTCAAGAGCCATAGAGAGTTGGGTGGGTGCTCTGAGCCCAGTCTATCAAGAGCCATAGAGAGTGGGGTGGGCACTCCGAGCCCAGTCTGTCAAGAGTCATAGAGAGGGGTGGGTGCTCAGAGCCACAGTCTATCAAGAGCCATAGAGAGTGGGGTGGGCTCTCCGAGCCCAGTCTGTCATTAGTCATAGAGAGGGTGGGTGCTCAGAGCCACAGTCTATCAAGAGCCATAGAGAGTGGGGTGGGTGCTCAGTGCCACAGTCTGACAAAAGCCATAGAGAGTGGGGTGGGTGCTCAGAGCCACAGTCTATCAAGAGCCATAGAGAGTGGGGTGGGCACTCCTAGCCCAGTCTGTCAAGAGTCATTAAGAATGGGGTGGGTGCCCCTAGCCACAGTCCGTTAAGAGCCATGGAGAGTTGGGTGGGCGCTCCGAGCCCAGTCTGTCAAGAGTCATAGAGAGGGGTGGGTGCTCAGAGCCACAGTCTATCAAGAGCCATAGAGAGTGGGGTGGGCACTTCGAGCCCAGTCTGTCAAGAGTCATAGAGAGGGGTGGGTGCTCAGAGCCACAGTCTATCAAGAGCCATAGAGAGTGGGGTGGGTGCTCAGAGCCACAGTCTGTCAAAAGCCATAGAGAGTGGGGTGGGTGCTCAGAGCCACAGTCTATCAAGAGCCATAGAGAGTGGGGTGGGCGCTCCGAGCCCAATCTGTCAAGAGCCATAGAGAGTGGGGTGGGCGCTCCGATCCCAGTCTGTCAAGAGCCATAGAGAGTTGGGTGGGTGCTCTGAGCCACAGTCTATCAAGAGCCATAGAGAGTGGGGTGGGCGCTCCGAGCCCAGTCTGTCAAGAGTCATAGAGAGGGGTGGGTGCTCAGAGTCACAGTCTATCAAGAGCCATAGAGAGTGGGGTGGGGGCTCAGAGCCACAGTCTGTCAAAAGCCATAGAGAGTGGGGTGGGTGCTCTGAGCCACAGTCTGTCAATAGCCATAGAGAGTGGGGTGGGCGCCCTGAGCCACAGTCTGTCAAGAGCCATAGAGAGTGGGGTGGGCACCCCGAGCCACAGTCTGTCAAGAGCCATAGAGAGTGGGGTGGGCGCTCCGATGTACAGTCTGTCAAGAGCCATAGAGAGTGGGGTGGGCGCTCCGTGCCACAGTCTGTCAAGAGCCATAGATAGTGGGGTGGGTGCTCAGAGCCAAGTATGTCAAGAGCCATAGAGAGTTGGGTGGGTGCTCGGAGCCACAGTCTGTCAAAAGCCATAGAAAGTGTGGTGGGCGCTCCGAGCCCAGTCTGTCAAGAGCCATAGAGAGTTGGGTGGGTGTTCTGAGCCCAGTCTATCAAGAGCCATAGAGAGTGGGGTGGGCACTCCGAGCCCAGTCTGTCAAGAGTCATAGAGAGGAGTGGGTGCTCAGAGCCACAGTCTATCAAGAGTCATAGAGAGTGGGGTGGGCTCTCCGAGCCCAGTCTGTCATTAGTCATAGAGAGGGGTGGGTGCTCAGAGCCACAGTCTATCAAGAGCCATAGAGAGTGGGGTGGGTGCTCAGTGCCACAGTCTGACAAAAGCCATAGAGAGTGGGGTGGGTGCTCAGAGCCACAGTCTATCAAGAGCCATAGAGAGTGGGGTGGGCACTCCGAGCCCAGTCTGTCAAGAGTCATTAAGAATGGGGTGGGTGCCCCTAGCCACAGTCCGTTAAGAGCCATGGAGAGTTGGGTGGGCGCTCCGAGCCCAGTCTGTCAAGAGTCATAGAGAGGGGTGGGTGCTCAGAGCCACAGTCTATCAAGAGCCATAGAGAGTGGGGTGGGCACTTCGAGCCCAGTCTGTCAAGAGTCATAGAGAGGGGTGGGTGCTCAGAGCCACAGTCTATCAAGAGCCATAGAGAGTGGGGTGGGTGCTCAGAGCCACAGTCTGTCAAAAGCCATAGAGAGTGGGGTGGGTGCTCAGAGCCACAGTCTATCAAGAGCCATAGAGAGTGGGGTGGGCGCTCCGAGCCCAATCTGTCAAGAGCCATAGAGAGTGGGGTGGGCGCTCCGATCCCAGTCTGTCAAGAGCCATAGAGAGTTGGGTGGGTGCTCTGAGCCACAGTCTATCAAGAGCCATAGAGAGTGGGGTGGGCGCTCCGAGCCCAGTCTGTCAAGAGTCATAGAGAGGGGTGGGTGCTCAGAGTCACAGTCTATCAAGAGCCATAGAGAGTGGGGTGGGCGCTCAGAGCCACAGTCTGTCAAAAGCCATAGAGAGTGGGGTGGGTGCTCTGAGCCACAGTCTGTCAATAGCCATAGAGAGTGGGGTGGGCGCCCTGAGCCACAGTCTGTCAAGAGCCATAGAGAGTGGGGTGGGCGCTCCGATGCACAGTCTATCAAGAGCCATAGAGAGTGGGGTGGGCACTCCAGGCCACAGTCTGTCAAGAGCCATAGAGAGTGGGGTGGGCGCTCCGGGCAACAGTCTGTCAAGAGCCATAGAGAGTGGGGTGGGTGCTCCGAGCCACAGTGTGTCACGAGCCATAGAGAGTGGGGTGGGCGCTTCGAGCCCAGTCTGTCAAGAGTCATAAAGAGTGGGGTGGGCGCCCTAGCCACAGTCTGTTAAGAGCCATAGAGAGTGGGGTGGGCGCCCTGAGCCACAGTCTGTCAAGAGTCATTAAGAGTGGGGTGGGCGCCCCTAGCCACAGTCTGTTAAGAGCCATGGAGAGTTGGGTGGGCGCTCCGAGCCCAGTCTGTCATGAGTCATAGAGAGGGGTGGGTGCTCAGAGCCACAGTCTATCAAGAGCCATAGAGAGTCGGGTGGGCGCTCCGAGCTCAGTCTGTGAAGAGTCATAGAGAGGGGTGGGTGCTCAGAGCCACAGTCTATCAAGAGCCATAGAGAGTGGGGTGGGTGCTCAGAGCCACAGTCTATCAAGAGCCATAGAGAGTGGGGTGGGCGCTTCGAGCCCAATCTGTCAAGAGCCATAGAGTGGGGTGGGCGCTCCGATCCCAGTCTGTCAAGAGCAATAGAGAGTTGGGTGGGTGCTCTGAGCCAAGTCTATCAAGAGCCATAGAGAGTGGGGTGGGCACTCCGAGCCCAGTCTGTCAAGAGTCATAGAGAGGAGTGGGTGCTCAGAGCCACAGTCTATCAAGAGTCATAGAGAGTGGGGTGGGCTCTCCGAGCCCAGTCTGTCATTAGTCATAGAGAGGGGTGGGTGCTCAGAGCCACAGTCTATCAAGAGCCATAGAGAGTGGGGCGGGTGCTCAGTGCCACAGTCTGACAAAAGCCATAGAGAGTGGGGTGGGTGCTCAGAGCCACAGTCTATCAAGAGCCATAGAGAGTGGGGTGGGCACTCCGAGCCCAGTCTGTCAAGAGTCATTAAGAATGGGGTGGGTGCCCCTAGCCACAGTCCGTTAAGAGCCATGGAGAGTTGGGTGGGCGCTCCGAGCCCAGTCTGTCAAGAGTCATAGAGAGGGGTGGGTGCTCAGAGCCACAGTCTATCAAGAGCCATAGAGAGTGGGGTGGGCACTTCGAGCCCAGTCTGTCAAGAGTCATAGAGAGGGGTGGGTGCTCAGAGCCACAGTCTATCAAGAGCCATAGAGAGTGGGGTGGGTGCTCAGAGCCACAGTCTGTCAAAAGCCATAGAGAGTGGGGTGGGTGCTCAGAGCCACAGTCTATCAAGAGCCATAGAGAGTGGGGTGGGCGCTCCGAGCCCAATCTGTCAAGAGCCATAGAGAGTGGGGTGGGCGCTCCGATCCCAGTCTGTCAAGAGCCATAGAGAGTTGGGTGGGTGCTCTGAGCCACAGTCTATCAAGAGCCATAGAGAGTGGGGTGGGCGCTCCGAGCCCAGTCTGTCAAGAGTCATAGAGAGGGGTGGGTGCTCAGAGTCACAGTCTATCAAGAGCCATAGAGAGTGGGGTGGGCGCTCAGAGCCACAGTCTGTCAAAAGCCATAGAGAGTGGGGTGGGTGCTCTGAGCCACAGTCTGTCAATAGCCATAGAGAGTGGGGTGGGCGCCCTGAGCCACAGTCTGTCAAGAGCCATAGAGAGTGGGGTGGGCACCCCGAGCCACAGTCAGTCAAGAGCCATAGAGAGTGGGGTGGGCGCTCCGATGCACAGTCTGTCAAGAGCCATAGAGAGTGGGGTGGGCACTCCAGGCCACAGTCTGTCAAGAGCCATAGAGAGTGGGGTGGGCGCTCCGGGCAACAGTCTGTCAAGAGCCATAGAGAGTGGGGTGGGTGCTCCGAGCCACAGTGTGTCACGAGCCATAGAGAGTGGGGTGGGCGCTTCGAGCCCAGTCTGTCAAGAGTCATAAAGAGTGGGGTGGGCGCCCCTAGCCACAGTCTGTTAAGAGCCATAGAGAGTGGGGTGGGCGCCCTGAGCCACAGTCTGTCAAGAGTCATTAAGAGTGGGGTGGGCGCCCCTAGCCACAGTCTGTTAAGAGCCATGGAGAGTTGGGTGGGCGCTCCGAGCCCAGTCTGTCATGAGTCATAGAGAGGGGTGGGTGCTCAGAGCCACAGTCTATCAAGAGCCATAGAGAGTCGGGTGGGCGCTCCGAGCTCAGTCTGTGAAGAGTCATAGAGAGGGGTGGGTGCTCAGAGCCACAGTCTATCAAGAGCCATAGAGAGTGGGGTGGGTGCTCAGAGCCACAGTCTATCAAGAGCCATAGAGAGTGGGGTGGGCGCTTCGAGCCCAATCTGTCAAGAGCCATAGAGTGGGGTGGGCGCTCCGATCCCAGTCTGTCAAGAGCAATAGAGAGTTGGGTGGGTGCTCTGAGCCCAGTCTATCAAGAGCCATAGAGAGTGGGGTGGGCGCTCCGAGCCCAGTCTGTCAAGAGTCATAGAGAGGGGTGGGTTCTCAGAGCCACAGTCTATCAAGCGCCATAGAGAGTGGGGTGGGCGCTCCGAGCCCAGTCTGTCAAGAGTCATAGAGAGGGGTGGGTGCTCAGAGCCACAGTCTATCAAGAGCCATAGAGAGTGGGGTGGGCGCTCCGAGCCCAGTCTGTCAAGAGCCATAGAGAGTTGGGTGGGTGCTCTGAGCCCAGTCTGTCAAGAGCCATAGAGAGTGGGTGGGCGCTCCGAGCCCAGTCTGTCAAGAGCCATAGAGAGTTGGATGGGTGCTCTGAGCCCAGTCTGTCAAGAGCCATAGAGAGTGGGGTGGGTGCTTCGAGCCCAGTCTGTCAAGAGCCATAGAGAGTTGGGTGGGTGCTCCGAGCCCAGTCTGTCAAGAGTCATAGAGAGTGGGGTTGGCGCTCCGAGGCACTCTCTGTCAAGAGCCATAGAGAGTGGGGTGGGTGCTCCGTGCCACAGTCTGTCAAGAGCCTTAGAGAGTGGGGTGGGTGCTCCGAGCCAAGTCTGTCAAGAGCCATAGAGAGTTGGGTGGGTGCTCGGAGCCACAGTCTGTCAAAAGCCATAGAAAGTGTGGTGGGCGCTCCGAGCCCAGTCTGTCAAGAGCCATAGAGAGTTGGGTGGGTGCTCTGAGCCCAGTCTATCAAGAGCCATAGAGAGTGGGGTGGGCACTCCGAGCCCAGTCTGTCAAGAGTCATAGAGAGGGGTGGGTGCTCAGAGCCACAGTCTATCAAGAGCCATAGAGAGTGGGGTGGGCTCTCCGAGCCCAGTCTGTCATTAGTCATAGAGAGGGGTGGGTGCTCAGAGCCACAGTCTATCAAGAGCCATAGAGAGTGGGGTGGGTGCTCAGTGCCACAGTCTGACAAAAGCCATAGAGAGTGGGGTGGGTGCTCAGAGCCACAGTCTATCAAGAGCCATAGAGAGTGGGGTGGGCACTCCGAGCCCAGTCTGTCAAGAGTCATTAAGAATGGGGTGGGTGCCCCTAGCCACAGTCCGTTAAGAGCCATGGAGAGTTGGGTGGGCGCTCCGAGCCCAGTCTGTAAAGAGTCATAGAGAGGGTGGGTGCTCAGAGCCACAGTCTATCAAGAGCCATAGAGAGTGGGGTGGGCACTTCGAGCCCAGTCTGTCAAGAGTCATAGAGAGGGTGGGTGCTCAGAGCCACAGTCTATCAAGAGCCATAGAGAGTGGGGTGGGTGCTCAGAGCCACAGTCTGTCAAAAGCCATAGAGAGTGGGGTGGGTGCTCAGAGCCACAGTCTATCAAGAGCCATAGAGAGTGGGGTGGGCGCTCCGAGCCCAATCTGTCAAGAGCCATAGAGAGTGGGGTGGGCGCTCCGATCCCAGTCTGTCAAGAGCCATAGAGAGTTGGGTGGGTGCTCTGAGCCACAGTCTATCAAGAGCCATAGAGAGTGGGGTGGGCGCTCCGAGCCCAGTCTGTCAAGAGTCATAGAGAGGGGTGGGTGCTCAGAGTCACAGTCTATCAAGAGCCATAGAGAGTGGGGTGGGGGCTCAGAGCCACAGTCTGTCAAAAGCCATAGAGAGTGGGGTGGGTGCTCTGAGCCACAGTCTGTCAATAGCCATAGAGAGTGGGGTGGGCGCCCTGAGCCACAGTCTGTCAAGAGCCATAGAGAGTGGGGTGGGCACCCCGAGCCACAGTCTGTCAAGAGCCATAGAGAGTGGGGTGGGCGCTCCGATGTACAGTCTGTCAAGAGCCATAGAGAGTGGGGTGGGCGCTCCAGGCCACAGTCTGTCAAGAGCCATAGAGAGTGGGGTGGGCACTCCGGGCAACAGTCTGTCAAGAGCCATAGAGAGTGGGGTGGGTGCTCCGAGCCACAGTGTGTCAAGAGCCATAGAGAGTGGGGTGGGCGCTTGTAATAATAAGATGCCGATCCGGTAGTAAACACTCACCGCCCATCCACAAAGTGCTCGCATGTGAGAGGAGTGTAAAGATACTCCAATGCGGTGGCAGACCTGTACTTTGAGTTAAAGACTTCTTCAACAAAGAGTCATACCACTTCTGTAGCACCAGTTAGAGTAGACGGGCAGACTCTGTAGAAAAAGATCGCACTGTTGAGTTGGTTGGTAGGATGGTAGACGGCATGTCTGGGAGGCAGGTTGACCCGTAGGCAGGAACTGGGAGGCAGTAAGACCTTCAGGTAGGGACTGGCAAAACTGGCACAGTAGGTAGAAACTGGGAGACAGCAGGGTCTAAAAGTAGGAACTGGCACTTAATAGGTGGCAGCGTGTGTGCTCACGCTGTCGTCGGTGCAAGTCAGTCGGTGCAAGACAAGCCTGTAATTTGAACAAGACGTCAGGGTGGCAGGCGAGAGGTATCTTCAACGGCAGCTGAGGCAGGCAGTGGACAAGGAAACGAAGCAGGGACTGGCACGCTGGTGTTGAGGGCGACCGGTAGGAGGTCACTGGTGGGGCTCTCGGTGCCAGTAAGCTTAATCTGCTTTTCGGGGAGTTTCCTTTGTCTTGAAGGTACTTTATCTTGAAGTAGCTGAATTAGGTGGCAGTAGCATACGCAGGTTCTTCCAATCGTCGCCAATGTAATAATAAGATGAATAGTCCAGAAGATGTAGTTTAAAGGTAGGTTTATTTAAGTATTAAGTAATAAGGAAAGGAAGCCCCACCAGGAGCAGCCAGTGCGGTGCTCAGCCCTTTCAGCAACTGACTCCAGCTTTCAATCTAACATTCTAAATACCAACATTCTAAAATACCTTCATAATGGCTGAGCATCATATTACAGCGCTTCGAGCCCAGTCTGTCAAGAGTCATAAAGAGTGGGGTGGGCGCCCCTAGCCACAGTCTGTTAAGAGCCATAGACAGTGGGGTGGGCGCCCTGAGCCACAGTCTGTCAAGAGTCATTAAGAGTGGGGTGGGCGCCCCTAGCCACAGTCTGTTAAGAGCCATGGAGAGTTGGGTGGGCGCTCCGAGCCCAGTCTGTCATGAGTCATAGAGAGGGGTGGGTGCTCAGAGCCACAGTCTATCAAGAGCCATAGAGAGTGGGGTGGGCGCTCCGAGCTCAGTCTGTGAAGAGTCATAGAGAGGGGTGGGTGCTCAGAGCCACAGTCTATCAAGAGCCATAGAGAGTGGGGTGGGTGCTCAGAGCCACAGTCTATCAAGAGCCATAGAGAGTGGGGTGGGCGATTCGAGCCCAATCTGTCAAGAGCCATAGAGTGGGGTGGGCGCTCCGATCCCAGTCTGTCAAGAGCAATAGAGAGTTGGGTGGGTGCTCTGAGCCCAGTCTATCAAGAGCCATAGAGAGTGGGGTGGGCGCTCCGAGCCCAGTCTGTCAAGAGTCATAGAGAGGGTGGGTTCTCAGAGCCACAGTCTATCAAGAGCCATAGAGAGTGGGGTGGGCGCTCCGAGCCCAGTCTGTCAAGAGTCATAGAGAGGGGTGGGTGCTCAGAGCCACAGTCTATCAAAAGCCGTAGAGAGTGGGGTGGGCGCTCCGAGCCCAGTCTGTCAAGAGTCATAGAGAGGGTGGGTGCTCAGAGCCACAGTCTATCAAGCGCCATAGAGAGTGGGGTGGGTGCTCAGAGCCACAGTCTGTCAAAAGCCATAGAGAGTGGGGTGGGTGCTCAGAGCCCAGTCTGTCAAGAGTCATAGAGAGGGGTGGGTGCTCAGAGCCACAGTCTATCAAGAGCCATAGAGAGTGGGGTGGGTGCTCCGAGCCCAATCTGTCAAGAGCCATAGAGAGTGGGGTGGGCGCTCCGATCCCAGTCTGTCAAGAGCCATAGAGAGTTGGGTGGGTGCTCTGAGCCCAGTCTATCAAGAGCCATAGAGAGTGGGGTGGGCGCTCCGAGCCCAGTCTGTCAAGAGTCATAGAGAGGGGTGGGTTCTCAGAGTCACAGTCTATCAAGAGCCATAGAGAGTGGGGTGGGCGCTCCGAGCCCAGTCTGTCAATAGTCATAGAGAGGGGTGGATGCTCAGAGCCACAGTCTATCAATAGCCATAGAGAGTGGGGTGGGTGCTCAGAGCCACAGTCTGTCAAAAGCCATAGAGAGTGGGGTGGGTGCTCAGAGCCACAGTCTGTCAAAAGCCATAGAGAGTGGGGTGGGTGCTCAGAGCCACAGTCTATCAAGAGCCATAGAGAGTGGGGTGGGCGCTCCGAGCCAAATCTGTCAAGAGCCATAGAGAGTGGGGTGGGCGCTCCGAGCCCAATCTGTCAAGAGCCATAGAGAGTGGGGTGGGCGCTCCGATCCCAGTCTGTCAAGAGCCATAGAGAGTTGGGTGGGTGCTCTGAGCCACAGTCTATCAAGAGCCATAGAGAGTGGGGTGGGCGCTCCGAGCCCAGTCTGTCAAGAGTCAAAGAGAGGGGTGGGTGCTCAGAGTCACAGTCGATCAAGAGCCATAGAGAGTGGGGTGGGGGCTCAGAGCCACAGTCTGTCAAAAGCCATAGAGAGTGGGGTGGGTGCTCTGAGCCACAGTCTGTCAATAGCCATAGAGAGTGGGGTGGGCGCCTGAGCCACAGTCTGTCAAGAGCCATAGAGAGTGGGGTGGGCACCCCGAGCCACAGTCTGTCAAGAGCCATAGAGAGTGGGGTGGGCGCTCCGATGCACAGTCTGTCAAGAGCCATAGAGAGTGGGGTGGGCGCTCCAGGCCACAGTCTGTCAAGAGCCATAGAGAGTGGGGTGGGCACTCCGGGCAACAGTCTGTCAAGAGCCATAGAGAGTGGGGTGGGTGCTCCGAGCCACAGTGTGTCAAGAGCCATAGAGAGTGGGGTGGGCGCTTCGAGCCCAGTCTGTCAAGAGTCATAAAGAGTGGGGTGGGCGCCCCTAGCCACAGTCTGTTAAGAGCCATGGAGAGTTGGGTGGGCGCTCCGAGCCCAGTCTGTCATGAGTCATAGAGAGGGGTGGGTGCTCAGAGCCACAGTCTATCAAGAGCCATAGAGAGTGGGGTGGGTGCTCAGAGCCACAGTCTATCAAGAGCCATAGAGAGTGGGGTGGGTGCTCAGAGCCACAGTCTGTCAAAAGCCATAGAGAGTGGGGTGGGAGCTCCGAGCCCAATCTGTCAAGAGCCATAGAGAGTGGGGTGGGCGCTCCGATCCCAGTCTGTCAAGAGCCATAGAGAGTTGGGTGGGTGCTCTGAGCCACAGTCTATCAAGAGCCATAGAGAGTGGGGTGGGCGCTCCGAGCCCAGTCTGTCAAGAGTCATAGAGAGGGGTGGGTGCTCAGAGTCACAGTCTATCAAGAGCCATAGAGAGTGGGGTGGGGGCTCAGAGCCACAGTCTGTCAAAAGCCATAGAGAGTGGGGTGGGTGCTCTGAGCCACAGTCTGTCAATAGCCATAGAGAGTGGGGTGGGCGCCTGAGCCACAGTCTGTCAAGAGCCATAGAGAGTGGGGTGGGCACCCCGAGCCACAGTCTGTCAAGAGCCATAGAGAGTGGGGTGGGCGCTCCGATGCACAGTCTGTCAAGAGCCATAGAGAGTGGGGTGGGCGCTCCAGGCCACAGTCTGTCAAGAGCCATAGAGAGTGGGGTGGGCACTCCGGGCAACAGTCTGTCAAGAGCCATAGAGAGTGGGATGGGTGCTCCGAGCCACAGTGTGTCAAGAGCCATAGAGAGTGGGGTGGGCGCTTCGAGCCCAGTCTGTCAAGAGTCATAAAGAGTGGGGTGGGCGCCCCTAGCCACAGTCTGTAAAGAGCCATAGAGAGTGGGGTGGGCGCCCTGAGCCACAGTCTGTCAAGAGTCATTAAGAGTGGGGTGGGCGCCCCTAGCCACAGTCTGTTAAGAGCCATGGAGAGTTGGGTGGGCGCTCCGAGCCCAGTCTATCATGAGTCATAGAGAGGGGTGGGTGCTCAGAGCCACAGTCTATCAAGAGCCATAGAGAGTGGGGTGGGCGCTCCGAGCTCAGTCTGTGAAGAGTCATAGAGAGGGGTGGGTGCTCAGAGCCACAGTCTATCAAGAGCCATAGAGAGTGGGGTGGGTGCTCAGAGCCACAGTCTATCAAGAGCCATAGAGAGTGGGGTGGGCGATTCGAGCCCAATCTGTCAAGAGCCATAGAGTGGGGTGGGCGCTCCGATCCCAGTCTGTCAAGAGCAATAGAGAGTTGGGTGGGTGCTATGAGCCCAGTCTATCAAGAGCCATAGAGAGTGGGGTGGGCGCTCCGAGCCCAGTCTGTCAAGAGTCATAGAGAGGGGTGGGTTCTCAGAGCCACAGTCTATCAAGAGCCATAGAGAGTGGGGTGGGCGCTCCGAGCCCAGTCTGTCAAGAGTCATAGAGAGGGGTGGGTGCTCAGAGCCACAGTCTATCAAAAGCCATAGAGAGTGGGGTGGGCGCTCCGAGCCCAGTCTGTCAAGAGTCATAGAGAGGGGTGGGTGCTCAGAGCCACAGTCTATCAAGAGCCATAGAGAGTGGGGTGGGTGCTCAGAGCCACAGTCTGTCAAAAGCCATAGAGAGTGGGGTGGGTGCTCAGAGCCCAGTCTGTCAAGAGTCATAGAGAGGGGTGGGTGCTCAGAGCCACAGTCTATCAAGAGCCATAGAGAGTGGGGTGGGTGCTCCGAGCCCAATCTGTCAAGAGCCAAAGAGAGTGGGGTGGGCGCTCCGATCCCAGTCTGTCAAGAGCCATAGAGAGTTGGGTGGGTGCTCTGAGCCCAGTCTATCAAGAGCCATAGAGAGTGGGGTGGGCGCTCCGAGCCCAGTCTGTCAAGAGTCATAGAGAGGGGTGGGTTCTCAGAGTCACAGTCTATCAAGAGCCATAGAGAGTGGGGTGGGCGCTCCGAGCCCAGTCTGTCAAGAGTCATAGAGAGGGGTGGATGCTCAGAGCCACAGTCTATCAATAGCCATAGAGAGTGGGGTGGGTGCTCAGAGCCACAGTCTGTCAAAAGCCATAGAGAGTGGGGTGGGTGCTCAGAGCCACAGTCTGTCAAAAGCCATAGAGAGTGGGGTGGGTGCTCAGAGCCACAGTCTATCAAGAGCCATAGAGAGTGGGGTGGGCGCTCCGAGCCAAATCTGTCAAGAGCCATAGAGAGTGGGGTGGGCGCTCCGTTCCCAGTCTGTCAAGAGCCATAGAGAGTTGGGTGGGTGCTCTGAGCCCAGTCTATCAAAAGCCATAGAGAGTGGGGTGGGTGCTCAGAGCCACAGTCTGTCAAAAGCCATTGAGAGTGGGATCGGTGCTCTGAGCCACAGTCTGTCAATAGCCATAGAGAGTGGGGTGGGCGCCCTGAGCCACAGTCTGTCAAGAGCCATAGAGAGTAGGGTGGGCACCCCGAGCCACAGTCTGTCAAGAGCCATAGAGAGTGGGGTGGGCGCTCCGATGCACAGTCTGTCAAGAGCCATAGAGAGTGGGGTGGGCGCTCCAGGCCACAGTCTGTCAAGAGCCATAGAGAGCGGGGTGGGCGCTCCGGGCAACAGTCTGTCAAGAGCCATAGAGAGTGGGGTGGGTGCTCCGAGCCACAGTGTGTCAAGAGCCATAGAGAGTGGGGTGGGCGCTTCGAGCCCAGTCTGTCAAGAGTCATAAAGAGTGGGGTGGGTGCCCCTAGCCACAGTCTGTTAAGAGCCATAGAGAGTTGGGTGGGTGCTCTGAGTCCAGTCTATCAAGAGCCATAGAGAGTGGGGTGGGCGCTCCGAGCCCAGTCTGTCAAGAGTCATAGAGAGGGTGGGTTCTCAGAGCCACAGTCTATCAAGAGCCATAGAGAGTGGGGTGGGCGCTCCGAGCCCAGTCTGTCAAGAGTCATAGAGAGGGGTGGGTGCTCAGAGCCACAGTCTATCAAGAGCCATAGAGAGTGGGGTGGGCGCTCCGAGCCCAGTCTGTCAAGAGTCATAGAGAGGGGTGGGTGCTCAGAGCCACAGTCTATCAAGAGCCATAGAGAGTGGGGTGGGTGCTCAGAGCCACAGTCTGTCAAAAGCCATAGAGAGTGGGGTGGGTGCTCAGACCCACAGTCTATCAAGAGCCATAGAGAGTGGGGTGGGCGCTCCGAGCCCAATCTGTCAAGAGCCATAGAGAGTGGGGTGGGCGCTCTGATCCCAGTCTGTCAAGAGCCATAGAGAGTTGGGTGGGTGCTCTGAACCCAGTCTGTCAAGAGTCATAGAGAGTGTGGTGGGCGCTCCGAGCCCAGTCTGTCTAGAGTCATAGCGAGGGTTGGGTTCTCAGAGCCACAGTCTATCAAGAGCCATAGAGAGTGGGGTGGGCTCTCAGAGTCCAGTCTGTCAAGAGTCATAGAGAGTGTGGTGGGCGCTCCGAGCCCAGTCTGTCAAGAGTCATAGAGAGGGGTGGGTTCTCAGAGCCACAGTCTATCAAGAGCCATAGAGAGTGGGGTGGGCGCTCTGAGCCACAGTCTGTCAAAAGCCATAGAGAGTGGGGTGGGTGCTCTGAGGCACAGTCTGTCAATAGCCATAGAGAGTGGGGTGGGCTCCCTGAGCCACAGTCTGTCAAGAGCCATAGAGAGTGGGGTGGGCACCCCGAGCCACAGTCTGTCAAGAGCCATAGAGAGTGGGGTGGGCACTCCAGGCCACAGTCTGTCAAGAGCCATAGAGAGTGGGGTGGGTGCTCCAGGTCACAGTCTGTCAAGAGCCATAGAGAGTGGGGTGGGTGCTCCGAGCCCAGTCTGTCAAGAGCCGTAGAGAGTGGGCTGGGCGCTCCTGGCCACTGTCTGTCAAGAGTCACAGAGAGTGGGGTGGGTGCTCCGAGCCACACTTGGTCAAGTGCCAGTTTCTGGGTGACTGCAGTGAACCCCTTTATTGAACCATGGCGCTTTTTGAAGATCTTCGAAACAAAGTATGCAACACTTAATTTAAAAACGATGAAGTTTGCTTTTTAAAGATTTGATCAGTTCTGGCAGGAAATAGTATTGAATTATTCTGTAACATTTATTAAATAATTACTACCCTTATGTGCTTCTCTGAATTGCTTGCCCACATAGGTAGCGTGCTATGCTGTGTAGGGTGTGTGGTTGGGAGGCTGTTGTCTTTTCATTTTTGATTCTATGTGGGAAGTGTTTTCCTCTCATGTGTGAGGATCACCGTGTGCTGTTAAGGTGTTATGGGATGCAGCGTGTAGTAGTGTTGTGCATGAAGGGGTGTGAGAGACCGATGCACAGGTTATGGTTTTCAGTAAGGTGGAGCGTTGACAAGTTCTGCAGGTCCTTTTATGGTATTTCTTATGATCATAGTCCACTAAGTTGGTAACTGCACTCTTTCCTGCTGCAGCATAAGACCACTTCTTTTAGCAATTTATTTTTTGTTGTAAAATTATGTTACCAGCTTTACATTTGGTGAATCTACTAACTACTATTTATAATGTTCCTACAAGAAGATGGAGTAACTGTTGTCATGTGAGTCAGCAGACACCTGAAGGCGAAAGTGGACCTGCCTTGGCCCACACCTCTGGAAGAAACCAACCGAATAAAGCAAGTTAGACAAATCATATATGAAATAAACAAACAGGAACGATTGCCTCCATCTGTGGGTAGGGAAAGGTTAGCTAAAGAGTGCAGTAAACTATGTGCAAGCCCACCACATTGTTATGAACAATACCACACAAAGGTAAGTGGGTATGTCTTTATAAACAGAAGACAAGGTCAAGTGACTCAAAAGGTTCAACACTTAAGTTTTCCTCTAACGTTCTCTCTATAGAACGTGTGACGCCATGAAAATCTGGATCTCGAGGTGCCACATGTAATAAACTTACCACACACATTCCCTCTCTAATGGAAAGTCAAAGAAGAAAAGTAACAACATTTATAAATATATGGGGGCTTATTTATGGGCCCTTATGACACTTTTGCGCTGCTGTTGCGTCACTTTTTGTGACGCACCTGCTGCGTAAAAAATGCGCCATGTTGTGCCATATTTACAAAGTGACACATCTAGGTAGATGCTTCACTTTGTAAACCCCTGTGCCACATTATACCTGCGCCAGGTATAATGTATGCAGGGGGGGCATTCCGGTGCAAGAAAGGGTCGTAGAAGTGACGCAGTGAAATCTATAAGATTTCACTGCGCTACTTCTAGGACGCAAATGCGTCAATATCTTACGCCTGCCTCATGGCAGGCGTAAGACTGACGCAGGCACATTTGACATGGGACTTGCCCATGTGTAATGACCCATTGCTGGAGTTGCGTCACTTTTGTGACACTCCAGCAATGCGTCATTTTTGCGCCTACAGATATGTCAGAAATACTGACGTATCTGTAACTCCTTGCGACATGATGCGTCATCCTGTAAATATGACGCATCATTGGTGTCGCCAGGAGGGCGCAATGAAAAGTAACGCATCGCTGTTTTCTCGCAGCGATGCGTCACTTTTCATAAATAAGGGCCATAATATCTAACTTCTAAAAAAAATAAGAAAAATAAAGCCTAAAAAAACTTATGTGTGACTAAAAATATATCAAAAATCATTGAGTTTCTTTGGAGAACTTGTACTTCTTAGCGGTCCAGCTCTTTGATTTTGAATATTGGATGATTTATTATACTGACTGTGATCATTGCTGGATTCAACAATACCCCTTGTTCAACAGTTCCCTCTCCACCTCAATCAGAGATGCCAACATTAGAAGATGACCCTACATACACCAGTGCTTCCAAAATCCGGTCCCATTAATGAATCCATTTCATCAGCCACAAGGCCACCTCTTACTTTCGCCAATCTTGACAAACCCCACCATGATAGGTTCAGAGTCAACAACTGAAATTTGTGTTAAACTCCAAAGTGAAGCACAGAGCAATTCCTCTTTTGGGGAACATCTGTAATGCAGAGAGGAGACAGTGTCCCCGACAAGGGTCAGTGCAGTGCTTTGATGTTCTTTCACACCTAGAATCAGAAAGTGATTCCTGTCTGCACACAACGATCCAACAAAGGACTGGGTTACCATTAGTGGAAAAGGAGTGCATTGTCACCCACAATGTTCTATTTATGTCTGCTGATCACCGACAGTAGAACCCAAGATAAAATGTCGTTCATTGAAATGGCAAACATTACTGACAACAGAGCCAACGTGTTCGGCTTTGCTACAGATAAAACACAATGGATGTACTTCCTAATAGGAGAGTGTGGAGCCATCACTACAAGCACAGGGTCGATTGAGAGAAACCCAAAACAACCACTGTACTTAATGAAGAGAGAAGTAAACCAAGGATTACATCAATCTACACTTATCAGACAGACGGAACACAAAGACTGCCCAGAGGCTTGAGAATTTCACTGCAGCCGACTTCATGTCAAAGTAACCAGAAATCCTTGGAGGGTGGTTGCTATCTTGAACAAATGCTCCCTGGATTTGATACTATTAATAAATGAAGCATACTCTACGGTGCTTGACGAGCTGAACGGAGAAATAGCCCAATTAAAACGTGAAATCGCTAACAAAATTCAAAAGGATGATTGGGAGAAGATCTGGAAGGATATCAAAATTCTACTTGAGAGACATAGTCTTGAGCTAAGTGAACATAAAATCAGGAAATTTAAACGTGACACTATTGATTAAAAATTGGGAGAGGTTTACAATAGGGCAGAAGTGTACACTAGGAAAAGGCAAAATAGAATTTAGAAGGGAAGCATTTTCTTCAGAGAGTGTTTATGGTCACAAAGCCAAATCACTTAACAAGACATGTCCAGGTACTGGCAATAACCAAAGTATTTCTATTCCCAGTGTCGCACCACAAGATACACTAGGGGTGTCTTTTTTAGAGACCAGCCCGGCCGCAAACAAAAGACCGAAGAAGTCATGGTTGTGAGAAGTTGGCCTGGTATATGCTGTTCACTAATTAAAGTGGACACCTTGCACCAGGGCAAATCGACTCTTATGGTAGATAGGTTTAAGACAACCTTTTAAAGAAAGCTATCCTAGTGGTAGCTGTGGAGAGCAGCCTTCAGGCTAAGTCTCGGAGGAATGTAAAGCAGCTTGTTTTACCATATAATCTCTTGAATCACCAAATGAAAAGACACCACACAGGTATATATATCAAATATATATGTATTTATTTCTAAATAACTCTCTACTAATCTCTTTATGAGATTAGAAGACAAACATATGCACAAATCAACGTTTCACAATAAGTTAAGCACAAAATATGGCTGGGGCCCTAGGGGCGTACCAGACCATATACTAAGTAAGAGACTTAGAAACAACGACTTGCAGGGAGACAAGGCCTAGGGCCTTCAGAAGTGCTGGGGCCTCACAAAACCACCCAAGGCAGGTAAGTAAAGGACCCACGGGGGACGCGTGCAGTGTGGATACACAGGCGCGGATCGCCGTTAACTTCAATGGGGCAAGTCGCGGTTGGAAATAAAGAGTTTTAGGATACTTCGGGAGAACCTACAAGCAAGTCACTTACAGGGTAAGTAGTTCTAGGGCCCACACCCACAGGAGCACCGTAGTGCTGGAGTTACCTCACCCAGGGAAGCCGGGTGCATAGGTGTCCTTTGGTGTCGGGTCGCGGCGTCGTTTTCAATGGCGAACAAAGAAGACTTGCTGCTTGCGGGAGCTGAAGAAGTGTCCGGTGGAATCCAAGCCTGGATTCTGAAGACGGATGACCTGAAAGCAGAGGGGACAGTGTTCAAAGTCACTTGGCAGTGACCCGGAGCAAGGAAGATGGATGCCCACCGTCGTCGGTTGATTCAGGTCGGTTGCGGGTGCCTTGACTCTTCAGCTATGTGGTCCAGGAGGTGTCGACGACGACCAGGAGCTGGATTCAGTGGGTCCCTTGACGTCTGCAGCTGACTGCGGTGTCGGCAACTCGATTGGAGCCAACAAGCCTTGGCAGCAGCAAGTCTTGGGGAGATGAAGAAAAGTCGATGGCACAGACCAGCAAGGTCTGAGGGACTCACCCAGCGAGGGTAAGTCAGGGCAGGCCTGGAGCAACCAGGGGAGCCCTTTGGTTTCTTTTAGAAGTCTTCTGGGGACCCACAAGCCGGCGGGCAAGGGATCGCGAAGACACCTCGGGCGGAATCACTCAACAGGGGCCCACGGTCACTCAGGACGGTGTAGGCCTCTGATCTTCGGAGGGATTCCTGCTGGAGGTCGGGACCACACGTGGTCCAAAGCACAAGTTCGTAGAACATTGTGAAGGGGTTGCACTTGACAATAGTGCACGGTACCCAGGGGTCGCAGTTCCTCGTTACTCGTGGCGTCCACTTGCCTCAGCTTCGCTGGGGACTCACGATGGCCTGGGAGAGGTCAGGAAATCCACTTCTTGGGCTGCAGGAACTTCGGACTCCGGCGGGAGCGGCGTAGTTTGCGACCGTCGTTGTCGTTTTTGGTGCCTGCCAAGCAGGGGAGTCACTCCTTGACTCCAAGGGAGATTCTTCTGTCTTCCAAAGGTAGTGGAACATCGAAGGGCCAGGATTCTTCTGTAGAGCGTCGTCCAGGGGTTATCTGCTTTGCAATGGCAAGGTTCCCCCTCTTATACTAAAAGAGGGGATGGACTAGCTCTATGACCCCACCTATGGGAGGGTCAAGGGAGGGGTGGCTACACCCACTTCCCTTTGTCCAGTTTCATGCCAGAGCAGGGGCAGGTAGCCCCTGAGCTGGTTTGAACTGGCATATGCACAGAGGAGCCTTCTGCTCCCCCAGTGCAGGACTTCAAAGCACTCTAAGAGTGCACCCACCCAGCCCCAATACACTAAACCCTGTCTGGGAGGTGGTTACACCTCCCTGTGACAGGATGCCTATTGTTGGGCTTCCTCCACTGCGAGTTTCGGTCATCAGCAGGAGGGCAGCCCAGTGTCTGTGACTGGTGGCATCCATTTTGTGATGCCAGGGCTCTTTAGGATTCTACCGCGTTTCCACAGCAGGTACATGTCTTATCCCTCTAGAAGGGTGGAATGCTACCCCCGCCGCCAAGATTGGCGGGGGGTAGTATTCCAAGATGTTTGACACCAAACACGACATGTTTTGATGCAGCCATTCCAAAGTTAGCATTTACCGCGAGGATATAATGCACTTAATAGTATATGGTTTAACCGCATCCACAAACAGCACCAGAGAATAGACTCTGAGAGCTGCAGAGGGGCCCTGCTCAGGCAGAGGCACCCCCTCACATAGAAGCCAAGCACCCTGCCCTCAGGATTGATAGGGCCTGCCTTAGGGGTGACTGATAGGTTTATATGTGTGTGCAGGAGAGATATAGGAAACCTATATCTCAGTGAGGAGTGCTAGCACCACCTCACCCAGGCTGCAGTAGCAGGCCTGTGGTGTCAGATTTAGACTGCTTCCCAGGGGTGGCATAACACATGCTGCAGCCCCTGGTAGGCCTGTGAAGTACCTATGCCCTTGGCACCTAAGGTACCATATACTAGGGACTCATAAGGCACCACAGTATCCAATCACTAGTGCACCTAGAGTGCACTCCATGTCGTTTAGAGAGAGCAGATAGACTGGGGCCCTGAATAGCAGGGTCCCAGTCCAACTAAGTCATAAACCAGCAAAACACCAGGAAAAAAGTGGGGGCAACCATATAGTCAGATTCCACCTTCCTACAATGGTACAGAAAGAAACCGGAGTACAGAGGAGTTCAGTCATCATTATTTCCAAACAACAACTGACTTATGTGTAAATAGATATGGTAAAAAAGGGACTACATGTTTACCAACCTGCCATTCAAATGGATTGAAATAAGCATTTTTAAAATTCTTGCAGACTGAGATTACGGCATTTCTATAACAACATTATTGGAGAACAGTCTAAAATAGAAAAGGGGACCCTGATGAATTTAAGACCCAAAAGCACGTTTGTGGCCCCAGTCAGTCAAAAATTACTTGAGTCTTTTGAAGCAGTGGTCCAGAAAGAAGTGAAAAAAAAAATTCAGATCTAAAACATCTGGGCACTCCACCCTAAGCATGAATGAGGGAGGCATCATACAACAGATCACCAATGACTCCAATATCACTTGTTGCAAAGCTGATAAAGGGGTGCACTGGTCATTATAGACATGGAGTTTTAGGTACAGAGTGTCAACGCACAAGTATTGGATGAATCCACATATGTGAAACTTGAGGACAACTCCACCTTGGAATTTTCTAAGAGTTTGGATACCATATTAAATCAGGCTGTTGAACATGTACAATAGCAGAAGAGGACAAAGGATATCTCATTCAAACACACCCCAAAACACTGAGTATACATATGTTACCAAAAATCCACAAAGTCTTCTATCATCCTCCTTTCAGACCGATTGTTTCAACTAGAAATTTGATCCATGAGCCTGTTGGTAAAAACCTCGATCAGCATTTTCAACCCCTAGTCCAGGAGATGACTTCATATCTCAAAGATACTACCATTTCCTCAACAAATGAGTCTTGGTTGAGATCAAATCTGACAAGAGGATTATTCTTTGCACCATCGACGTCAGATCAGGATACGCTTCCATCCCGCTTGATTTGGGCATTGAAGCCACAGAGAGCAGTTTGCTAACAGCAGACATGGATATCGACCTGAAAGTATTTGTGTTAGAAATGTTGCAGTTCACACTTTACCACAGTTATTTCTCATGGAACAGCAAATAGTGTCTTCAACGCACTGGGACAGCAATGGGAAATTGTGCTGCTCCATGTTATGCCAATTTGTTTTATGAATAAATTTTAACAAGATCACATCTTATCTAAGCAACAATGGCAGTACAACTTGGTTACACGTTGGTGATACATTGATGACATCTTTACCTATGGAAGGGTTCCAAAGAAGATCTCACCACGGCATTTGCTCAACTCAACACTGTAAATGATAGTATGAGGTTCACTTATGAAATCAATGAAAAACAAATTACATTTCTTGATGTGGAGATCACTTTGGGAGACAACAACATAAGCACTAACATCTATGTCAAACCAACCGATCTTGCACTACAACAGTTTTCACCAACAATATTTGAAAATGCATTTACGTTTTTCACAACTGTTAGGTTTGAAAGGGATCATTTCCAATCCTGTCAAGTATGAAGAAGGCAAAAACATGATGCTTGACAAATTCAAAACCGGAGGGTACACTAATGCAATAATTCAAAAGGTGATTGATAGAGTTGAAGCAAAAGAAAGAATACAGCTGCTGACGAGTAAAAAGAACAAAAGTAATACTTATAAAATGGTTTTCATATCTAAATTCTCAACTAGAAGTGGCAAGTTGAAAAAATAATTTTGAACCACTGGTCTATGCATCAGATGGAAAGTGCTTTTCATTGGATATTTGACCAATTACCACTGTTTGCCCATGAGAGGTCTAAGAAATTAAAGGAGCTTTGGAAACCAAAACTAGTGATGAGGTTCAACATACCCTCGATATCAAATACAAAGGTACTCCTGTTTGTTTAAACCGCAGCAATTATAATAACATCATTAAAGATACTGAAATCACCCACCCATCAAAAGGGACAAAATCAGGTTACATATCACTGCTACCTGCAATTCAAAAAATCTAAGTTATTTACTTAAATGCCCAGGTGGACGAGCCTATGTTGGGAAAACTGAACGCACGATCAGAGTTAGAATCGCTGAACACAAAAGTAACATTCGTACCAAGAATGATAAATCAACTGTAGCAGTCCACTTTAACACACATGGACATAACATTAGCCAACTCCAATTCACCGTATTAGACAGTGTGACAATAAAAGGAGGAAGAGATAAAAAAAGAATGACTAAGAAGAGAAATGTACTGGATCAGGAGACTTACTACTCTATCTCCTAATGGACTGAATGATCATATAGAGTTCAGCTGTTTCTTGTGATTGCAATTCTCTAACCCTGTGATATTCTGTTTAATGTCATGATTATTTTTTTCCCATGATTGTTTTATTTCCACTCTTGCCATACAGGAGGACACAGCAAGGAATTACTGTCCAGTCTATTAAGTAGGTCTTCTACACGACACAAATACACTTCCCTACCCTACACCATTGCTATACTGGAGGACACTGTAAGGAATCACTATTCACTCTATGTCATTTCGAGCAGTCTTGAGTATACAATACAAACACTTTTTGTCGCCTTACATTACTGTTAGACTGGGGTACATATCCTGTACAATTTGGTGGCTTTTTTCTATGTTTTTTTTTTCTTTTTATTGTTTGTCATCGAACATCTGGCATATTTGTGTAACACATTACATTTTGTCACATTATATTATATTATTCACGTAGGATCTCATCTCACATACCTTGTACATTAGAGAAGTTTGATTCCTGTTAGTCGTTCATTCTCATTTTTATTTTAGATGGATAACTCCTTTTTTATGCGGGTAATGATTTGATCATACAACAGCACATTAGATCTCTGCTATCAATAGGAGACATGGTCTGCTTGCAGACTTGGTTTAAATACACTAACCATGCACATTCAGAACAGCTACCATACATACTTATTAAGGATATGATCTCTATTATTTTTCTACACAAATGTTCTAAGATGGCGACAATTTTTATATATGTGCCCCCACTGTTCTCATTTAGAGGATGCGACTGGTCCAAGCTGGCGACTATGGGCTTGGTTACCATACAATATTTTGCACAGCGTTAAGTTTATGTTTTTCATATTTGTTACTGGACGCATTTGTCATTAAAATATCAAGAGGTTATATACACTCATCATTGGTTTAATTATTTAATCATAATTCGAGTGTAATCTCGATTGTTGTAGTCCAATTTTGATGGCCGCATAGTCGGGAGTATTTAAACCACTTCCTTAATGGCGACATACCAAGACACCAAAAGAACCACCTACATGTGTATTTGTCGAGTTGACTAAGTAAGTTTAGACCCCGTTTTTAATTCAGACCTTGGCTTTAAGTAGGATTTTCGTTTTTGGTGCCTATGTTCCGCTAATTTTCATCAGTATTTGTCGATACTCAGTCGTAAGCTTGTACGCTAGTGTGATTGCTGTGTGGTTAGATATATACATATGAGGGCATTTTTATATACCCTTTTGTGATTTTGTTTGGTTTCTTTTCACAGTTTAATTATGTTTAATTTAAACTTTAAAGTCTTGAAGTTCAGGGGTTTGCTCCAATAGACCAACAATATGTGCACACCGTTTCTGATAATTGGAGCCTCTGGTGTAGTTTTGATCCGATGCTAATTCATTTTATTTCACCCGATTGCCAGATTTCCCCTTCGGGGAGACATACTTAATTTCATCAAGATAGTGGTGGTTTATGAGAGACATGACTCGAACCCGATAGATATAAACTGTTTCTAATGCAATGGCACTAATGCTGTTTCAATTCATTTGATCGTCAGTTTATTTCATTTTATTTTTCAATTCGCTAGTTTTTATTTTGAGGAGCCCCTTGAGGAGACACAATGGCAGTGATCTATGACGCCGAACGAGTGATTCAATTTAATCCCGTTTTTATTCAGATGTTTTTCATTTAGAAGTTTTACTTTTTGTTTTTTTGTTAATTTGGAAAACATCCTAGTAATAAGATTTCAGTGATACAACGATTTGTTAGTGTATCACATGAATACAGACTCAAACTTGGAAGTCACCAGGTATAGCAGAATTCTTCCATGCTTTCATGCACATGCAGATACAGGAGCACTTGAGGCACAGATGCATGACAGTTTCAAATAAAGGAGTGACACACACATGGTAATAGGTGTGGTAAACACATAGGGCCTCATTACGATGTTGGTCAGAGTTGCCTCCGACCGACACCGCCGCGGAATCAGGACCGACGGACCTTCAGTCGGAGGTCCCAACCACATAATTACAATGCGACTGCACACTGTGCGGTCGCATGCTCCCATTTCTCTATGGGAGCTTGTCCTATGGCTGTGAACCAGCCGTAGCACAAGCTCCCATAGAGAAATGGGAGTTTGTGTAAATCCCTGCACACTGTGGCAGGCCCCTCAGAGTGCCTGCCACAGTGTGCAGGGATTGATAGGGGGGCACGGTGGGTGCCCCCCAGGCCCACAATCATAGGCCGCGGAGGCAAGGTGGCCCTGCTAGGGGCACCCAAAGTTGCTTTCCGACAGCCTTTCCGTGTCGGAAAGGCCGGTACGGAAAGGCTGTCGAAACCCGACATCGTAATCCCGACGGCAGAAACGCCACCCTATTGGGATTACAGGCCAGTGTCTGACTGGCCGGCCGGCCGGCTTCAATTCCTACTGCCTACATTGTTATTAGGTTACCAGAAAGGGTAAACCCAATTAAAGTCACTGGGACCTGGGTATGAAACAGTACAATATGGGATTGGTCCCAGTGAAGAGTTTTTCACCATAAATAAACCATAAAGACATAAAAAACACATACCACAACCACGTTGGTGAATTTCAAAAGTTCAATGTTATTTAATCACACTGAACATAGGATTATATCAACACATTAATATGAATATGTGCCCGGAAAGAAAAGGAAACGGGGGTCCCAAAATAAAGAGGATGTGATGATTAAAGTGAATGTAAGGGGGTATACAAAAAGGTCAAGTGCAGATCTCATAATTCTAGACATGAAACTAACAAAGGCTCTACCTCAAGCCACATATATCAAAGTAAAATCAACATTGTGCGTGACGTTTCGACCCCAAATATACTGTAGGCTTCTAAATTCCTTACGAGGGGTCTTCCTCAGGACTGAAGCGAAAGGGAAGGTGGGGCACCAAAATTAATCCCAGAACAGGGATGAGCAAGGATTAGATGGGCGTGTAGGCTCCAGAAGGTAGGGAAGACGGCACTCTGGCAGGATGAATCACTGAATTGTCCCTCCCAAATATGTCTAATATGCAGCCACATTAATTGGCCAGACCTTAACAAAAACACGGAAGAGCACGAAGTATCTTCAATAATTTGAGATTAAGTTGCCGTCCGCTTTGTCCAAAATCGGAGCTCCGAAATGACTGCTCCGTCTGTAGGGTGGCGTTCAGAATTGAAGCCGACAATTTCGGTCAGAAAACCTCCGACCTGTGGTCAGAGGCTTTCCGACCGGTATCGTAATCGGCCCCCTAGATGTGAATTGCTATTTTTTTACTTAATATAATTTTTTTTAGGTTTTTTAATATATATTTAATTCACGAGCTGTTACATGCAGTTCAAATATACAGTGAAGTTGTTGGAGCCTTTTGATTGTCCTTTTGGTCCTAAGATCTTTGGATCATCTCAGCCCATAATCATATACAAGATTAAGTTCGTATTCTACAATGAAAGCACACATATATTTTCTAATCTATTAGGCAGCATGTTAACTATTATGACAGTGTATATACATTTGGGTTCTGCAATGCATAGTATTTGTGTTTCATACTTGTTTCAGACATGAGTCCACTGTGAGTGCCCAACGAGTGACAACAATTATGGCATTATTTTTGGATGTTGGTGGTATATACTTCATTTATGATTATGGTGATTTTGATCTCTTTTTTGTATCTTTGATGGTTAAAATTATGCATTTGTTTTCCTCCTAGAAAATCCATCCCCTGATGAAGGGCCGAAAGGACCCGAATTGCATTGGGATTTGGGATGAAACAGATGATGATACTGATGTGTAATTTCAACTGAACTTGACTCGAACAGAAGAAATTAAAAAGAAATGATCAAATCTATTGGAGACGTATGAGTTTTATTCTACAAGACCCATTGATTTTGGTTTAAGAGTCAACAATTGAAATTTGTGTTAAACTCCAAAATGAAGCACAGAGCAAGTCCTATTTTGGGGAACATTTGTAGTGCAGAGAGGAGACACTGTCCCCGACAAGGATCAGTGCAGTTCTTTTATAAACCCCACCATGACCCATTATTCAAAGGTGCAGACGTTTTACCAATAAACACCACTTTAAATCTTTTTGAAAGTTTAGATTCACCATTTTTAACAAAAATACGTTTCTTGATTCTGACAGTGTGATCAGCGTGGCTGGGGCTGCCGCAGACCAGTGCGTATGGTTGGCCGCGGTCCAGCGGGAGCAGGAGGAGAAGGTCGGGAGCCGCTTCAAGATTCCCAGGCTGCCGAGTTGAGAGGCCGGACTCGGGGATGCCGTGAGGCCCCATCGGGGGTTTACTGCTGCCGAGTGACGCCGCGGTCCGGGCGGGGACCGTGGTCTGCGGTTTGGTGATGCTGCGGCCGGGCGATAGGCTTGGAGGCCGCCATCAGACACAGAGCCTTGAAAAACTGTTTGTAAGAATCGTGAAACACATTTTGGCTGCATTGCTGATATTCTGAACATAAATTTGATGACAAGAACCCGTCACTGCACACCAGGCACCAGCACTTTTGGAACTTTTGGAAGGGGACTCCATCCCCCAACAGCCCTAGCGGCAGGTGCCGCAAACGTGTCCCAGCAGCGCCAGGAGGTGCATAAAGGCAGCTCGCGGTGCGGGAGCCCGTCATTGCACACCAGGCACCAGCACTTTTGGAAGGGGACTCCATCCCCCAACGGCCCTAGCGGCAGGCGCCACAAATGCGTCCCAGCCAGGAGGCGCATAAAGGCAGCTTGGGGCTCTCACGGCGTCAAAGGCGGGCCCGTCTGCACCCATCAGCGGCCGAAAGAGGCTGGGCTGGGCCCGGTCTCTTGGTTTTATTTTTAACTGGTGCTTTTTACACTGGATATTTGGCATATTGGGCCTGTAAAAACCTCTGGTGAAGAGGAGGACATCCAAGTTCTTGAAGAGCTCCGGAAGGTAACTCTGTTGTAATTCACTGCAACCTCACGATGGGGAAAAGAAAGGGGAGCCATTTAGACCCATCCAGGGAGAAGGGCGACGCACAAAGTAATTCAATCAAAAGCTATCTGACTTCCCTAATGTGTGCAATCGAAAATGAGATAGGCAAAGTTGAAGCTAGGATGAACTCAGCAATAAAAAGATCTGCCCGTACTGCTACAAAATCGACCAGTGCTGAACAAGCACAAAAAGAACATGGTAGCCCGATTATGTTAACACCTTGGTCCCTAAAGAGAGGGGAACCATTACCTACTAGAAACCCCTCGGAGCGTTCTCTGTGACAGTCCTCTAACCCCTGTGTGATTAAAGACACGCAAACATTGACCACATTAGAAGTGATATCACGGTTGGATAGTCCTCCCTGCAAAAAAAGCAGGCAAGATCTAAATATAGGAGAGTTGACAAAATTAATCTCCCCAGAGCTAATCCCCTGTTCCCTAGTTACACAAGGCGAAAAGAAAAAGAAAGGCACAGGGAAAAACCCCACAAGAAAGACTTCCAAGGGGGAGCCCGCCAGGAAAAAATTGGGTGCAAACAATATTGTCAGCTTTGATCAACTGCGTGAGCAGATCAATTCTATACTTAAGTTATGCTCCGGGACATTTGAAAAATTAATCTGCTTAGAGGAAAAGATCAAGAAAGTAATCTCGGCCCAAGAAACCCTCATAAGAAGAGTAGGCACTCTGGAAGAGCAGGGAAATTTCAATGGGCCCCAAGGGGCTAATTTTGGCCCTATAAACAAAGCACATGCTAATCCACAGAGACAAGAATTAAAACACACACTTACCCTGAGGCCTGATACATCACCACCATCTGGGCTACCACTGGATAAACAAACAGCTCAAGACTCACGGGACACTAATTACAGAGCGCCTAAGGGTCCCGTTGACACCAATCAAATTAACCAAAATAATATACGTCCCCAATGCGGCAGGTACAATATGAATCTCATGGATCCCTAGTAGATAAAGTGTTTGGCTGAAGAGAAATTCAAACTGGTCCCACGATCTATCCAGGGAAATAATGTCTACAAGAAGAGTCAACTGGGATAGCCCAGCACCAAAGTCATCCTATGGGGATTGTATAATTGTCAACTTCAGGAATCTGTGCCTGGTTAAAAATCTCTTTCAAAGCCTCGCAAACAATTATTTTTGTGGTGAAGGTGTTAGAGCACAACCTATAGGTTTCTTCTACCAACCAAAAGCCCGTACACCGATAGGTCATGTAAATAGTCTACCGCAACTTGATCCTAAAATAGACTAACCCGCTTTCCCGGGTCTGACAAATTATCTCCCTCTTTCAAAAAGCTTTGAAGTCCTGTCAGAATTGGAAGCACAAGACTGACAGTTACTGGTCTCAGAGGGCAGAGACATTTTACAAGAGGCCTCTACTGCATTATTGGCGTTATTTCACGCTGTGACTAATATACGACAAGAGGGTTTTGTTTCATGGAACATTGCAGGTCTTCGGTCCAAGATCGATAATCCAGACTGGAGAGTTTCGCTTGACCAATATCAAATTGTTTGTTGCCAAGAGACTTGGACCCTCTGCATGTTGCTTCCTATTATATACCAGCGGTGCCCTCAAGGGGGGGCCGAGCGAAAGGGGGCTTAGTCACCTTCATATCAGTGGCATTGACAGATATTTCAATATTATCAGCTGCTCTTAATTATTACGCCAACGTCATTTGATCTGCTTTTAATTAAGTATTATTATAATATTTTTGATCCAACTGTGACAAAGATTGTAGATGACCTAGAGCATGGGTACTCACAAACTTTCTCTCGGGGGCCAAATTTACAGTGTGGTTTGTGGCCGAGGGCAGCACCGGTGGGGGCGGGGTCAGTGGGGGAGGGGGCGGGGCTAGAGCAAAACAAAACTGTGACCATGAGGTTGAACACAGGCACCTGCAGCGAACGCCTTCGTCCACTGAGCCACCAGACCCGGCATACACACATCTCTCTCTCTCTCTCTCTCTCTCTCTCTCTCTCTCTCTCTCTCTCTCTCTCTCTCTCTCTCTCTCTCTCTCTCTCTCTCTCTCTCTATCTCTCTCTCCCTCCCTCTCTCTATCTCTCCCTCCCTCTCTCTATCTCTCCCTCTTTCTATCTCTCCCTCTCTCTCTTTCCGTCTCCCTCTCTCTCCCTCTCTCTCCCTCCCTCTCTCTCTCCCTCTCTCCCTCCCTCTCCCTCCCTCTCCCTCCCTCTCTCTCCCTCTCTCTCCCTCCCTCTCCCTCCCTCTCTCTCCTCTCTCTCTCCCTCCCTCTCTCCCTCCCTCTCTCTATCTCTCCCTCCCTCTCTCTATCTCTCCCTCTTTCTATCTCTCCCTCTCTCTCTTTCCGTCTCCCTCTCTCTCCCTCTCTCTCCCTCCCTCTCTCTCTCCCTCTCTCCCTCCCTCTCCCTCCCTCTCTCTCCCTCTCTCTCCCTCCCTCTCTCCCTCCCTCTCTCTCTCTCCCTCCCTCTCTCTCCCTCCCTCTCTCCCTCTCTCTCTCCCTCCCTCTCTCCCTCTCTCTGTCTCCCTCTGTCTCACTCACTCTGTTTGTCTCCCTCTCTCTTTCTCTGTCTCCCTCCCTCTCCCTCCCTGTCTCCCTCCCTCCTTCTCTCTCTCTCTCTCTCTCTCTCTCTCTCTCTCTCTCTCTCTCTCTCTCTCTCTCTCTCTCTCTCTCTCTCTCTCTCTCTATCTCTCTCTCCCTCCCTCTCTCTATCTCTCCCTCCCTCTCTCTATCTCTCCCTCTTTCTATCTCTCCCTCTCTCTCTTTCCGTCTCCCTCTCTCTCCCTCTCTCTCCCTCCCTCTCTCTCCCTCTCTCTCCCTCTCTCTCCCTCCCTCTCTCTCCCTCTCTCTCCCTCCCTCTCTCCCTCCCTCTCTCTATCTCTCCCTCCCTCTCTCTATCTCTCCCTCTTTCTATCTCTCCCTCTCTCTCTTTCCGTCTCCCTCTCTCTCCCTCTCTCTCCCTCCCTCTCTCTCTCCCTCTCTCCCTCCCTCTCCCTCCCTCTCTCTCCCTCTCTCTCCCTCCCTCTCTCCCTCCCTCTCTCTCTCTCCCTCCCTCTCTCTCCCTCCCTCTCTCCCTCTCTCTCTCCCTCCCTCTCTCCCTCTCTCTCTGTCTCCCTCTGTCTCACTCACTCTGTTTGTCTCCCTCTCTCTTTCTCTGTCTCCCTCCCTCTCCCTCCCTGTCTCCCTCCCTCCTTCTCTCTCCCTCTCTCTCCCTCCCTCCGTCTCCCTCCCTCCGTCTCCCTCCCTCCCTCCCTCCCTCTCCCTCCATCTGTCTCCCTCCATCTGTCTCCCTCTGTCTCCCTCCCTCTGTCGCCCTCCCTCCGTCTCCCTCCCTCTCCCTCCCTCTGTCGCCCTCTTTCTCCCTCCCTCTCCCTCCCTCCCTGTCTCCCTCTCCCTCCCTCCCTCTGTCTCCCTCTCTGTCTGTCTCCCTCTGTCTGTCTCCCTCTGTCTGTCTCCCTCCATCTGTCTCCCTCCATCTGTCTCCCTCCCTCTGTCTGACGCCCTCCTCCCTCTGTCTGTCACCCTCTGTCTGTCACCCTCTGTCTGTCTCCCTCTGTCTGTCTCCCTCCCTCTGTCTGTCTCCCTCCCTCTGTCTCCCTCCCTCTCTCTGTCTCCCTCTGTCTGTCTCCCTCCCTCTGTTGCCCTCTGTCTCCCTCTCTCTCTCTCTCCCTTTCCCTCTGTCTGTCTCTCTCCATCTGTCTCTCTCCCTCTGTCTGTCTCCCTCTCTCTGTCTCCCTCTGTCTCCCCCTCTCCCTCCCTCTGTCTCCTCCTGACTCCCTCCCTCTGTCTCCCCCTGACTCCCTCCCACTGTCTCCCTCTGCCTCCCTCTGTCTCCCTCTCTCTCTGTCTCCCTCTCTCTCTGTCTCCCTCTGTCTCCCTCCCTCTGTCTGTCTCCCTCTCTCTGTCACCCTCTGTCTCCCCCCCTCTCTGTCTCCCTCCCTCTGTCTGTCTCCCTCTCTCTGTCACCCTCTGTCACCTCACCCCGCGCGTGTGTGTGTGTGTGTGTGTGTGTGTCAGCCGGGCTGAGACAGCTTCCCAGGAACACACACAGCCGCACCCGAGTACTTCACAGGTCTTTAAAAGACCATTCACTTGTTAATGAGGTTTTGTTGTATTTCACCTCGTCTTAGCGCCCCTGCATCTCCACTCATGCAGGGGCGCTAAGAAGAGGTGAAATACAACAAAGCCTCATTAACAAGTGAATGGTCTTCTAAAGAATCGCCCGGCCCCCATAGAGCAGAGTCTCTCAGAGTCCGCGCTGCAGTGTTTGCTGACACTTAAAAAAAAAAAAAAAAAAAAACACAGGTAAGATATCTGCAAGGTCCGCGGGCCGCCAAGGAAGGCTTGCCGGGCCGCTGGCGGCCCGCGGGCCGTACTATGAGTACCCGTGACCTAGAGGATGTTATAACCAAAGCCAGGAATAATCATAGAAAAGATCTACAAATAATTTGGGTTCCAGGAATCTTGTGGCATCTGTGATGAGAGGGATCAGTCCTTGAACCATTTTAAACAAGCGCCGTATGGGGATACATTGAATAGAGTTGCCATTGCTAAGAATTTGAAATTCGCATAAGACCTGGATGTGGTTATCTCCCCCCAGATTCCAACATACATGGGTCCCTCATCGTCTTCGACCACTGACCACATTTTAATTAGCAAAGATCTAGTGCAATTCTTTAAGGGATGTGTAGTTAAGGCAAGTTGTATGAGTGACCATAATCCTATTGTTTTAACTTTAAACCTACTTGTGGCCACAGAAAAGGACAAGAAAATACAGCATTGGGCAGTATATACCAGAAATAAGGGCATTAGTATTAAATGGGAAAAGGTTGATAAGGCGGCCTTTCTTAAAGACCTTATAACAAATAACAAGGCTGATATTGAGACAGTGCTCTCAGACTCCGCCTCTCCGGAGAACGTCTTAGTGGCCTTCACAAATCTAAATCGCCTCATGACAGATAAACTAACCAAACGTAGTAGAAAAGCTCCATAACACCCAAGGTGGTTTAATAAGATCTGCTCCAAAGCACAAAAGGCGCTATGGTCGGCCTTAAAAAGACCCCGAGGAATAAGGATGAAATAATAACAGCAAGGAAAGACCATAAAAAGGCAATTGGGCAAAGGAAACGGTTCCTGAAGGTAAGGCCTAGGAAGATCTAAAAATTGCCTCGACCCTAAAAGACTCTCGTGCTTTCTGGGAGGTGGTAAACTCAATTTCTATGTCTAGTGATGAAACGCCAAAAATAGATACCATAGTCCCAGCTGAAGCCTGGGTTAATCATTTTTCGGAAATAATTTCTCCGGAACCATGGATAGTAAACCGATCGTCGGCCATAGAAATTCCCTGCGATATAAGATCTGCCCAGGCCCTAAGCAATTCAATGGAGGTGAGTGAGGTACTGTTAGCTATAGAAAATAGTCGGCCAGAGAAAGCCCCGGGCCCGTACAGAATTCCTGTGGTCCTATACAAGTATTTACCAGTTTTTTGGGCCCCTTTGATTACAAATGTGCTGAAAGCTGCAATAGTGGGCCCACTAGTCAAGACCTGGCAAGAAGCCATTATAGTGCCGATTTTTTAAAAGGGGGATAAAACCCAACCTCATTTCTATCACCCAATTTCCCTGCTCAATAGTTCAGTTAAAATCTTGGGCAGGGTAATTTTGACCAAATTAGAACTTTGGGCGCTGGAACATCAGGCGCTCTCGATCTATCAATTTGGATTCCGGCCAGGACTTGGAACTGTGGAACAAACTCTAAATCTGGCATTCATTGTCCAAAAGTACACCAAAGCACAGAAAGGTTGTGTTCACCTAGCCTTTATGGACCTAACCTGTGCTTTTGACACAGTGAACCGCAGTCAACTATGGTCCATAATGTTACAAATGGGGATCGATAGAGTAATTATCACCTTGCTCAGCAGGCTTCATGAACACACCTCAGCACGTTATAGTAGTAAGGGAGATTTGACTGAAGGATTCCTCTCCGATACAGGGGAAAGGCAGGGTTGTGTCCTGGCCCCATTCCTCTTTTTACTATATATTAACGGGCTGGGAGACCAACTATGTAAGGTGGGAAAGGACACCCCAAGATGTAACATGTGCCAAATCCCTGTTCTCCTATATGCTCATGAGGCAGTCCTGATAGCCAGGACAGCAAATGGCTTCCAAATACTGCTAGATTCATTCATTGTTTTTATGAACGATCTGGGGCTAAACGTTAATCGTACTAAATCATTTATTATGAAATGTGGTCCAAAAAAAAGCCAAAACAAGAAAGTTTTTATTGGGGGGTGAAGAAATTAAGAAAGTTCGAAATTTTACTTACCTGGGGGTACCATTTGATGATGATTTTAATTGGAAACATGTTTTAAATATTAGAATTATGCAATTTCAGAAATCGATCGATGCTATTTTTAGATTTGCTAAAAGACTGGGACATACACTAATGGACGACATCTTAGCTGATCATGGATTAATTGATCACTGGCGTCTTTCACATCCGTCAGATACTGAGTACACATTTTCATCTCCAACGCATGGTACTCTCTCTCGTTTGGATTATTTTTTAGTATCACAAAGATTAGTTCAATCCATTCAAGAATCTTGTATTTTGGAAGCAGCATTATCTGACCATTCCCCGGTCCTCTTAGCCATTGAAGTAGGCATATCCAGACCAGGGCGTAAACCCTGGCGCATGAACATACAACGACACAAGTCTCCAGAGGGTAAACATCAATTACAAACATTTTTTGAAGACTATATTTCTATGAATCAGGGTTCGGTAACCTCAAGTAAAGTGATATGGGCTGCGGCTAAAGCTACTATCAGAGGTCAATTGATGCGCGAGGCGGCATTAGCCAACAAACGAAATGCTGCACGTCAACAAGAATTGGAACAGAACATTCAGTCGTATACCCGTCAATATACCATAGCACCAACACTGCAAAATCATAAATCTCTAGAGCAAGCTCGAATGGCGCTAAATGGGCTTTACACGTCTAACGCGGAGTTTGCCCTTCAAAAAATGAAAACAAGACATTATGAACAAGGTGAAAAGGCAGGTAGATTATTAGCGGCACAACTAAGGCAAAGAGAAGCAGCCATGGCTATCCCAGCTATTAAATCATCTCACGGTCCAATTCTTACTAGACCACAGGACATAGTGAATGAGTTCGCTTCCTTATATACGTCCCTCTACACACCAGACACACAAGTAAACACAGATAGACTAAACAACTTTCTTTCAAAAGTAGATCTTCCATACCTTTCCGATGATGGAAGGGATTTTCTTGAGGGAGAAATTAGCAGGGATGAAATTGTGCAAGCAATATCTAAATTGCCATACCATAAAGCTCCTGGGGAAGATGGTTTTCCAGCTGAATTCTATCGTTGGGCTGGACATAATATAATTGATTCCCTATATGCTGCTTTTCAAGAAGCAGAGCGAGATAACTCCTTAAATCCTCTTTCTAACAAGGCAATAATTGCAGTACTCCCTAAACCTGGAAAGGACCCTTTGCTTTGCACCAGTTACCGTCCCATTTCACTCCTGAATTGCGATATAAAAATATTTGCTAGCATTTTGGCTTCTCGTCTTAAAAGGTATTACCTTCCTTAATTCACTCAACTCAAGTAGGATTCGTTCCAGGACGTTCCTCTAGGAATCACTTGCGTACACTGGCACATACCCTATGTTATGCTAAAAACCTCCCACAAGACGCACTAGCTTTATCACTAGATGCTGAAAAGGCCTTCGACCGCATAGAATGGGACTATCTTTTTAAAGTACTCGAACGTTTTGGACTTGGAAACCAGTTTATTCAGAAAGTACGACTACTATATGACAATCCTTCCGCACAAGTTAATTGTGGAGGCTTCATATCAGAATCATTTCCGATCCGAAGAGGAACACGTCAGGGATGTCCTCTATCCCCACTTCTTTTTCTTTTAGCAATGGAGCCTTTAGCAGCCACGATTCGTCAATCAGAAGCAGTTACAGGCATATCCCTCCCTATAAGTGAATCAAAACTTTATCTATACGCAGATGACATATTACTCACCTTAACAGACCTCCCTAATTCATTGCCATCTTTGCTTCAAATTATAGACACTTTTTCTTCATTCTCAGGTTATAAAATAAATTGGGACAAGAGTGAAGCCTTACCTATTTCTGATGGAACCACTAAAGCGGCTATACACAACTTCCCCTTTCATTGGCAACCCTCACGTCTTAAATATTTGGGTATCTTAGTGAATAAGGGTATGGAAGGTATGATTACAGATAACCTGAACCCACTGATTGTTCAAATGCAACGTGACTTTGATAAGTGGAAAAGTTTGAATCTTTCCATGTGGGGTAGAGTTCAAGCTGTTAAAATGGTTACACTTCCTCGTTTTCTATATACCTTAGGTATGCTCCCTCTTCATATTCCCTTGTCTACTTTGAGACTCATAGATTCCAAAATAAAAACTTTTATATGGGGCTCAATGAAACCTCGCTTGGCCGTGACGAAATTAATGGCTCACCATTCTTCTGGAGGTATGAGTCTTCCATCCATTGAACATTATAACTTAGCATTGCAGATTTCTCAATTATCATACATGTTACCGGGAGTCTCTGATGTTCCGCAATGGGTCCATTTAGAACGCCATCTTTTATCTTCGGGCTCTGATATTTCTGCACTTTATGGCACTAAAATTGCACATCGAAAACCCACAAACCCAAATCCTATCAGCCATGTCCAAATCGTGGCAAAGAGCACACCGTATATTAGCTTTAAACTCCCATATACATGAAAAGGCACCCATATGGAATAATTCCGGTGTTCGTATTAATAAGAAGGTATTTATCATGGCCATTATGGGAAGCAGCAGGTATTCAAACATTAGATCAAATTTTTTATAATGGTGACCTTAAAACATTCACACAAATACAAGAGGAATTCGGTCTTCCATTGCATCAATCCCTAAAATATGACCAGCTCAAGCAATGTTTGGAAAAACAATTAGGTTCACATTCTCCGGTGCTGTTAAATTCACAGATAGTATCATACCTAAATACCTGGGGAAAACATAAAGGAGTGATATCTGGTTTATACAGAGTTTTTACATCACATCTTTTTTCTCAACCTCTAACCCAGACACTACAATCTAAATGGCAGTCACGACTTTCAATTTCTTACACTACTGATGCATGGGAGACAATAATGGAGAATCTAGATAAAGGAACCTGTGAAGCTCGACTTAAATTTTGCCTATTTAAGATTCTTCATGATTGGCATTGGTCTCCTGCAAGATTAAAGAAAGCTGGTTTAATTTCCCATGCCAATTGCTGGAGATGTGATAACACCAACTGTGACTCAGCACACATTATATGTGACTGTCCGTTGATTCAACCTTTCTGGGCATATGTGGGAAAAATCTTATCTTCTACTATGCCTTTACATCTTCCATTCACTCCTGCTGTTATTATCCTTCATGACCTTCAGTTATCTCCAAAACTCACCAAACCCCAATGTCGTCTTTTTCACACAGCAATGGCCACAGCAAAAATATGTATTTTACGCCATTGGAAATCTCCATCTCCTCCTTCTCAAGAAGAATGGCTGACAACTATGTTCCAAACAGCGTCACATGAGAGGATAATTTATAATCTTCAAAATCAAACTGACATATTTCTTCGTGTTTGGTCACCTTTCCTGAACCTGAATAGTCGCATGGATATTGATGATAACACTCCAGGAGTGGATATTAATACCCCTTGATCTGACATTTCACAATATACTTTCTTTCTCCCTTCCCTCCCTCTTTCTACCCCTGGTTTTCATGCTTTTCATGCTTTCCTATTATTGTATTAACTTATAGTTTTGTTGTATTATTATTTTATTATTCTATTATCTTATTATTCTATCTTTTCTAATTTTCTTCTATTCTTTTATTCTTACTATATCTTATTGACATCTCATTTCGCTTCATATAACTTCTATTGATATGCTTTGTTAGTTCTTATATCAACTATTTTTCTATATTCTATTCAATATTCCTTTCTTCATATATTTTACAATTTTCGATTTTACAAATGAATTACTCCTCGGGCTGAGGAGATTTGTCATGTTACTATTTTCTATATTTGTAGTTATACATAATGTTTAATTTATATACTCAATTTATATATCTATTGAGTTAACCTATGATTGATTCTTTAAGACTTTTATATCTCTTATATGTTGCTTGCATTATTTAAATATTTAACGTTTCTCACACCGTATTTATTCAACTGTATATCTTACTATTTATCTTTATAGTTGTAAGTGTTATTTATTGGTGCATAGTATTTATCATATATGCATTTTCTCTTTTTCTTTTCCATATATTCCGTATATTTATTCATATCATTCAAATTGTAAGTTATTATTAACTTTATTGTACTTATGATGCAATTTTCTCAAAATGTCAATAAAAAATTATAACACAAAAAAAAAGACTGGGACATAAACCAACTAAGGAGATTTTATGTATTTACAAGAGTAAAAGCCTTTCTGTGGTAACTTTTGGGGCCGGGGGGACATGTAAATTGAAAATCTCTTCAAATAATAGATAATACGTTTCTAAGAAGACTTCTCTCAGTGCCCCAGAGTTTGTCTGTTTCTTTTTGTCATGAGGAAGTTGGTCTGAGTTATTTGAAAGACTATATTGCGATACAACCACTGTTGCTTTGGTTAAAAACCTGGAAGAAGCCAGAGGCCGCCCTCTGCAGGACAATACTGGCAGACTGCATGAAGCTGGATAATAGCTCAGACATACCTTGGTTAAGGTATGTCAAAACGAGTTTTGCCAAAATGGGTGTTACAGAATATTACACAAACCCCGATACACTAAAAAATGTATCGTCTGCCACTATAAAGTCTCTTTTTTACCAAAGTCATGTGCGGGCAGGCCCTATATGTAATGCGACTGGTTACCCAGAGCTTCTCTCTCAACCACAAAGCGAACCTGCCCTGTATCTGCAAATTGATCTAAATGAAAGGAGGAAATTTCTGTTGACGAGGCTGCGTTTAAAAACTATACATTTCTTACTTGCTTTCCCTGTTCAAGGCTCGTGGTTTGCTTCACTTCCTGTTTGTCTCTGTGACAGTTGCTCACTTCAAAGCACTACACACTTTATTCTTTTCTGTAGATTTTACACCCCTCAGAGGAAGCAGTTTATTCGCCCAATATTACTTGCTGTAGGGATTAGGAATTATAAACTGGCAATGTAGTTTCTACTCTCCCTAGGAACATATGAGATCATATATTGTATTTTAAATTATCTTTTTATTGTTTTTTAGATTCGTAGCAGATATTAATCATTTTAAAATGTGTACATTTTGTGTATGTGGACTTGCTGTCTTTAAATGACATTACGTGTGTGCAATCTTTTATGTCTCTTCTAGAGTCGAAATAAAGTATTCTTGACTTGACTTGATTTGGACAAAATCACCAATTTTTTTATTGAACTTGAACTGTTTCGCTCTACACTTGAACTTTTTGAATGTGTTAGCAGTAGCATACATCTTCTCAAGTTGTACGATAGGTGACTTGTTGAAAGCCTGTTCTTTCTCCCTTTGAGTAGTTAAAACATTGAAAAACATGTGGAATTAGGGGGTTATACAATGATAAGACCATTTTAATTTGGGCACATAATTCTCTACCTTGATACCAGATTTGTGGCTAACTGAATACCTTCAACAATAACGCTCTTAAAACTCTGAACTAGACCATTAATGTTGGGTGAATAAAGAGCAGTACTTAAATGTTTAACACCACAATTTTGTAAAAGTTCAATGAATTTCTGAGGTATAAATGGTTTACCATTATCACTTATAACAGTGGTAGGCAAACCTTCTCTGCAAAAACATTTACTCAAAACATCTATTACAGTCTCACAATTTTGATTCCTGCACCATTCTATTTCTGTCCATTTATAAAGATAGTCAATAACAGCCACTTTATACACCTTCTCAGAGCCAGTGTTTTCATACACACCCAGAAAATCCATAGCCAACTCAGACCAAGGTTGATCTGGAATTTTGTGATTCATTACTAACTTGATCTGTTTCCAATGTCTTATCAGCATTGGCACAATTTTTGCAATTCTCTACAAACATCTTAACATGACTATCTATACTTGGCCACCAAACATTTCACTTAATTTTCCTAGATGTATCAGTTTATCCAACATGTCCGTCATGAGTCAAAGAAATAATAGTTCTCCTCACATTTACAGGAGGAACAAAACACCCATCTTTTACAATTAATTTACCCCTGACAGATAACTCTTCTTGGACCTTCCAGTAAGGTCGAAATTCTGACAATACCATCTTCTCTCTAGGCCAACCATCAACAATGTACAATAAAACTTGAGCTAACACTCTATCTTGTTCCATTGATTGCAATCACATTTCTTCTGAAATTCTCTGTTCAAAACCAAAAATTGCATCAGTACAATACAATACAATACAATACACAACATATAGAGCGCAACAGCTACCTCAAACAGAGGTGTCCCGGCGCTAGCATGATCCAGCAGCAAAGGGGAGACAGATCTCCGAAACCGAAACGTAATTAACTAGTCCCGGCTAAAAAGCCATGTTTTTACAGCTTTCCTGAAGTCCCCTTTTTCTGGTATATGCCGAAGTCTAACCGGTAGTGAGTTCCACAATTTGGTCACTCCAACTTAGAAAGCCCTACCTCCAATACGAGCCTTTGCAAATCGGGGGACACACAGCAAGTTCTGTGATTTAGAACGTAACACTCGCCTTTGCTGATAAGGGCGGATACGTTTTTTGATGTAATTGGGACCGCTGCCGTTCACGGCCCTGAATGCAATTGTCAAGGCCTTAAACTCTATACTCTGTACAACTGGCAGCCAGTGAAGTCGTTTAGCATGTGGAGAAATATGTTGTCTAAATGGCACTCTTCTAATCAATCTTACTGCTGCATTTTGCACCATCTGCAATCTTTTTATCAAGTATGCCGGGAGGCCAAGGAACAGACTGTTGGCATAATCAAGCCTTGAAGTCACCGTAGCATGAACGACTAATTTTCGACAGTTCTCCGGCAGAAGAAAAGAAATTTCCTCAGACTTTTCAAAATTCCAAAACAAATAGATGTAATGGAACGTATTTGGGGAGCAAATGTCATTTCAGCATCCCATTTTACACCCAAGTTTTTTACCGTAGAAGATGGAGAAGGTGGAGAGCCCATTTCCTCCGGCCACCACAGACCCGATGGAGGGGGGGAATTCTTACCAAAAAACAACACCTCAGTTTTCTCTGTGTTCAATTTTAATTTGTTATTGTTCATCCATCTAGCAACATCACACAGGCAGCCCCTGAGCCTCTCGAAGGTGTTTGCCGATAAATCCCTGAAGGAGAACACCAATTGAGTGTCATCTGCATAAGACACGGTTTTGATTCCCCATTTAGAAATGAGCACACACAGAGGGGCCAGGTAGATGTTAAAAAGTAGCGGGCTCAACGCCGATCCCTGCGGCACCCCACACCAGAGAGGCTTAGCTTCTGATTTATAAGGGTGTAGTGTCACTCTTTGTGTGCGATCGCTAAGATAGGACTTGATCCAAGCGAGTACCTTCCCCTTCACTCACACCTTCCTCGGTCTGGCCAGCAATAATGAATGGTCCACCATATCAAATGCGGCGGACAGATCCAACAACACCAGCATAGCTGAGGCTCCTCCGTCCACTTCCATTCTTATTGATTCGGCCACCTCCAGAAGTGCCGTCTCTGTGCTAAAGCCTGCCCGGAAGCCGGACTGAGTTTCATGCAATATATCGTTATTAACCACGAAATTATTAAGTTGGTGCTGTACCAGTTTTTCCAACATCTTTGCCGGCGCTGGGAGAAGGGAAATAGGGCGATAGTTTTTTAAATCCATCAAGTCAGCATTAGGTTTTTTTAGAAGAGGTTGGAGCATCGCATGTTTCCAAGCTTCTGGAAATCTGCCAGTACTTAAAGAATTATTCCATAAAAGGTTAAGGGTTGGATTGAGAATATGTGCCAGTGCCACCCACAATTTTGGAGGGCAGGGGTCTGCTGGGGAACCAGACTTACACTTCAGGATTCCATCCAGGGATGCCTCGAGTGAGATAGGTAAAAAAGCAGACAAGGAGACATCCCCCGACTGGTTCTCTCCCACATCGGACTCAACAGTGTCCTGTACAGGCAAAAAGAACTCATAAACCTTCTGAATTTTTTCCTCAAAAAAGACTGACAGCTTATCACAGAGTATAGGGGATGAGGGTATCTTGCCCTCGAGGGCGGAGGGTTTGGTGAAGGAGCGTACTATATTAAAGATTTCTCTGCTGGAATTATCTGATAAATTTATGCGCTATACAAAGTAATCCCTTCTAACTATTTTCATGGCTTTGTGAAACTCTTTTGTGGCATCCCTGTACATATTTTTTGCCAGGGGACAGTACGCTTTCCTCCAAACACGCTCAAGGCGCTTACAATTACTCTTTGCCGCTCTCAGCTCCTCTGTAAACCATGGAGCCAAGGGAGCTCTTCTAGGGGAGCTTACTAATCTTGCTGGCGCAAGCTTATCCAGAGCGCCCAGTATCCATGCGTCCACGGACACAGCATCCTTGTCTGAGTCATTGGACCATTGGGGTTGGCTATCCATCAGAGCTGGTCCTAAGGAAGCAGGCGACAGTCTTTTCCAATTCCTCTTTTGTGCTTGTAGAGGTTTCCCTTTACCTTGGGGTATTGTTCTGCCGCACGAAAATGGGATCAAAAAGTGGTCAGACCAAATCTGTTCTTGCGGTGATTCAATAACCAAGGAGGAGATGTTAGAGAACACCAAATCAAGTATATTACCGGCACTATGGGTTGGGGATTTTACGTGCTGTAAGAGAGGCAACAACACATTCTTCAACCTGCACACCCGTCCGCACTTTCTCATTCTGTTTAGATAGTCTTGATAAACAATAAGCCCTAACATTTTCATTGCCTGGCAGGTAAAATACTGAGAAATGATATTCATACAACCTTCCACAAATTCTGACTAAACGTGAAGATGCTTGGCCAGTAACATTGCTATTTAACAAACTTAATAAGGGTTTATGATCAGTCCTAATTGCAAATGGTTTGCTCCAAATATATGTTTTAATGTGCTCAACACTCCATGCACATGCCAATGCTTCCCTTTCAATGAAGGCATATTTAGATTCTTCCAGTTTGAGAGATCTGGATGCAAAAGCAATAGAAACCTCCTTCCCATGTTTGATCTGATTACAAACAGCATCAATTCCACATGCACTGGTACCAACACTAATTACACAGTTATCATTTTGAGAATACGGACTTAATGGTGCAGCTTCACAATAGCGGTTTTAAGGTTTTAAAATGCCACGTCATACTCATTATACCATTCATATTAGACTCCTTTATTGAGTAAACTCCTTAAAAGTGCTGCCCATATGGAAAAAAGTTTAACAAACCATGAATAAAATTCACATAATCCCATAAAGGATTTCAACTGATCCTTGTTGAGGGGAGTAATCACATCCTGCTCAGCCTTCTTTAAATTCTATTTTGGAAAAATACCATCTTTTGTGACCTATATACTTTACTTCAGTTGCCATAAATTTACATTTATCTAGCTGTAATATCAATCCTTTCTCTTTTACAATGAATAGAACCTTTTTCAAAATTACATTTTGCTTCTCTACAGAATCTAAGTAGACAAGAATATTGTCCTGGAATGCCATCACCACTTCAGTTACCCCAAATAAAATATGCATAAGCTTTTAAAAACTGAAGCGACAGAAGCCAACCCAAGCACCATCAGGAGTGATAAAAGTGATGACATAGTGTGATTCTTGAGTTAACTCAATCTGATGGTATACTGATTTCAAGCCCAATATGTTAAACACAGTCGTCCCTTTACGTTTTTCTAACAAATCTTGAATATGTGGTAAAGAATGTTTGTTTACTGACTTTAAATCAACACAAAGCCTTAATTTCCGTGTAGCCTTTTTAACCAGCACTAAGGCAGAAACCCACTCAATCACATCAATTGGTTCAATCACAACAGAACCAAGCAATCTTTCAATAAAGCAGTCAACTCTTGCCTTGCACTCATGCGAACATTCCTGGGTTTGCGTCTCACCGGAACAGCATTGTTTAGTACAATGACATGTGAAAATCTTTTAACTTTATCAAGTTGACTACTGAAAACTTTTTTGTATTTATTCAACAACACTTCAAACACCTCATTTATACTGACCATCCACAACTGAGAATTATCACATTCATCAACACAAAACATTGGAACTCTGGCATTGGAATTCAATTAAATTTCCATCTAACTCTACACGTGTTGACCATCAATGGCTGCATATACCTGATAATTGTTCTGTCTTGAAAGGTAACAGAAGCTATAAAAATTCCAAGCATGTCAATTTTCTTCCTTCCATAACCATACATCACAATATCATTAGGTTCCAACTTCTTATTAGGCCTTGTAAAAATAAACATCAGAAATAATAGTATAAGAAGACCCTGAGGCAGCCATAACAGTGACATCCATACAATGCTACATCAGTTACAATGCTACATGTTGGTTGTTTAAACTTTTCACTATCAAATAATAAAATAATATTGGAATTAGACTACATCCCTTCTCAAATATTTTATCACACCTTACATTAGACTTGACCTGAACCATGGTCACACTCTCCTCATAATCCACGTGTGTCATCATAAACCAAAGCAATCATCTTTACATCAGAATTGGCTTTACCACGCATACACATATTAGCAAGATGCCCATTTCTTCAACATTTAAGATATTGTTTACCCAAAGTTGGGCAAGACTTCTATGAAGCAACATGAATTTTGTCACCCAAATCTGTTACATTTACATTTTTCTCTATTTCCTGTTGTGAATGTTCTTTCCTTCAGCTTTTAATTTTTGTATTTATCAACTCCTGGCTTGGTAATTAGAGGGTAGAACATCAGATAGAACTAGCTCCAGCAGTGAGGATAGTGATTATGAGAAAAAGCCCCGCAGAAGGGGGAGAGGTAGAGGGTTTTTTGGAGGTCCCCGTCCGCAGTTCAACACACCATACCCCCACTACCCCAACAACAACTTTGGTTGGCCCCCGCTGTACCAACATCAATTCCCAGTGATACCGGGAGGCCCAATGACACAATTTCCCCAGATGCTAAATCCTTTTTTAGGGAGGGGCCGAGGGAGAGGCAGGGGCAAACAGAAGGGCATGACAGGGGTGCAGTGGGAGAAGTTGGAACAGAGAGTGACCAGGAGTATGGCGAAGGAACCAACCCCAGGCACGAGCCGGGAATGACTTCGTTAGTGATGAATCTAACAGAGACCCCCCTTACGGATACACAAATTGAAGTTCTTGACAAGGGCTTGGGGTTTGTACCCACCAATACACCAGATCAGTTTAAAATCAGACAAGAGTTAGCGGGATTCTTCCGCAACATTCGTCTGAGAGTTTTCTTTGGTGACCAGAGTGGTGAAGAAGTACAGATGGGGGATACCAACTTCCGTCCAAAGTCTAAGTTTACCCCGGCCTTAGGGCAAGTCCCGGTTGAGGTAGAGGCCTTCGAACAGGCAGTAATTCATGAAGTGGAAATATTGTCTGGGCAGAATAACGACCTTTTTAAAAATCTCTCCAAAGCGGAAAAAGGAGCCCTGGATGAACTCAGGAACAACGTTGATCTGGTGATAAACAGGCAGACAAAGGGGGAGCGACTGTGATACAGAGTAGAGCGGTCTATGAAACAGAATGTCAGAGACTCCTTGCTGACAGAAGAAACTAATTGGTGTTGAGACAGGATCCAACAGAGGATATTAAGAAAGAAATAACATCGGTGGTGGAGGAAGCCATTCAAAACGAGTGGATTACAGAGAAAGAGGGAAGTTTCCTCTGTCAACCCCAACCAGTAACCCCTTATTTTTATACCCTCCCGAAGGTTCATAAACCTGCCAGGCCCCCTCCTGGGAGACCCATTGTTTCGGGGGTGGGGTCGTTATTGGAGCCTCTGTCACAATTTTGTGACTTTTTCTTTAAACCTATAGTTCAATCCAGACCGGCATACCTGAAGGACACTACTGAGGTCCTGGTATTATTGAAGGATGTGGAATTTGACCCTACAGAAGATTTTCTGGTGGGTCTGGACGTGGAGTCCTTGTATACAAATATACCACAGCTGGAGACACTAAGAGTGGTTGAAGACATCTTGTATACGATGGAATGGGAATACAGCACGCCCAGACCTTTTATTCTACATCTGGCGGAAATCGCCTTAACCAAAAACTTCTTCGAGTTTCAGGGGATCTATTACCTCCAGACTCATGGGACCTCCATGGGGAGTGTTTTTGCCCCAAGTCTAGCAGGATTGTATATGCCGGCTTTTGAGGACCAGTACATCTATACCCTTGGAGGTCCTTGGCTCCATCATATCAGAGTCTGGAGGCGTTTCATTGATGATGTCCTCCTGGTATGGAAGTGGAACAGAGAATCATTAGACAACTTTCTGGTCTGGTTAAATAGCAGGAATCCCCTACTCCTTTTCACCTCTACCATCACAAAGGAGAGCCTACCATTCTTGGACCTCACCATCTTTCCAAATGAAGGGGGTGTGCACACGAGAATGTTTCATAAGCCAACGGATAGGAACAGTTTGCTTTCTTTTAAAAGCTTTTACCCCAAGTCCCTGAGGGAGAATCTCCCTGTGGGACAGTTTTTGCGCCTTCGGCGCAACTGCTCTAGTTTAGCTGATTATGGGTCGGAAGCAGATTTCCTACAAAAGAAACTCCTACAAAGGAATTATCCTTTACGGGTAGTCAAAAGGGCTAGAAAAAGAGCTAGCAACTGTCACCGGGATGCACTCCTTGAACCTAATGACAAACCTTCTACTGAAAGAATAGTATGTGTTACAACATTTAACACAGCTTCTAGCAACATCCAAAAAATCATTCTACGCCACTGGAAGATCTTAAATTCGAATGGGCTTTCATTCGAGAAACCCTTGCTCTCATTTAAGAGGAGCCAGAGTATTAAAGATATTCTGGTGCATACTAGACCGAGAAATACCAGAAGGAGACAAGAGGGCACAGAGGGATTAAGTCTACCCTGGTCCCTTCCCCGAGTAACTGGTCACACCAGATGTGGGATGTGTGATGTATGTCACTTGACAGCCAACACTAAATCAATAGATGTTGGCCTGACCCATCCGTGGGAACAGCGAATACATACAAATTGTAATTCTTCCTATGTAATCTATATGTTGAAGTGCCCCTGCGATCTAGTGTACCTGGGAATGACCACTAGACGGGTCAAAACAAGAATCATGGAGCACAGATCTACATTTAGATGCCAACGGACTACGAGCAGATTGACGAACCATTTCAGAGAGAAGAATTACTCGGCTGAGGATTTCTTCTGGACTGTGATTGATAAACCCAATATCAACATGAGTAGGGGCAATCCAGAAAGAGCCCTGTTTGTGCGAGAGCAAAAGTGGATTTATAGGGTTCGGAGTTTTTCCAGGGGATTGAATGATGATATTCCCTGGAATAGTCTTCAAAATCCTTAATTATATCTGAACTTGCTCTGGTAGATTATTTGAAGCATTTTGAGTGGGGTACTCCCTGCAGATAAACCCGTTAAACTATGAGTAAGAACTTGGGTTATTGACAGTGGAGGTGTTTAGTCCTTAGATTTTCGATTTTCATTTTGAAACAGACCTACCCCACCCTAGCAATACAACAATAACAGTCCCCTTCCCTTTTTAAACCCTCCCCTTTACCCCCTTTTCTTCCCCCCTCCCTCACTATATTTAATATATTTGATATACAGATTTTATTCTCTCTCTTTCGTTGGTCATACCCTTCCCTTACTGCCCCCCATCATACTTTATTTGCCCATTTTTTCACTCACTGTCCCATGATTGGCCCGACCTGGGTCCGGTCACCTTCCACTCCAGATAACACGTCCTGGGTTCAGTGGGTGCATTTACCGCCGAGCACAGAGCGGAAGACGTTTCTGTAGAATGACTATGAACGAGCGTTCTAGTTGTTTTGGGCCGTCTGGGTGATTCTGATCACGTGGTTGAGCACGCTACGAGGGGTGGAGTCAACCCCTTTCAAGAGGGACTCGGAAAACACCGCTGAAATGTTCTACGCGGCGGACAGGGAGAGACAAATTGTGTCGGGCAACAGCTGACCTCGAAAGCAGTAAGCGGGGCTAGAGAGTTTAAGGGAGCGAGGTTAAGGGAAGGTGAGAGGGGGTACATTTAAGGAAGTGGGGGGTGTGCTTACATTCGGTTTGATACGTAGACAGGAGGATTTTAACTATCTGGTAACAATTGTGTACCTGCGATAAACCGTGGTTTCACTTACTCTAATAACGGCCTCTGTGTAAACAGCACCTAATCAACTGGCTGTACTCCAATCAGACCCCGTGTAGCGGGGACCTGGTTTACAGGCATAGAGACACGTACAACGCTGTTAGGAGTTTTCCCGTTTGGAGGGTCTCTCCCTCTTTCAGTGGCAGTGCTGAGGCCAGTGACCACCTCGGACATTTGGTTTTTAACTCGTTTTATTTCTCTACAGAGAGTGCTAATAGGAAGCTGTTCTCACTCCCCCGCCAGTTCGAGTTTAAGAATCCAATAAACTCGGTAAGCATAATAAGTAACTGGTACCGGTTTAATGTGGTATTTTTGAGCTCTCGATGCCCACGCATGATATATATTGTTTTAAATATTACAAGTGAGCAATGCAATAAGCTTGGTTTGCAACTAAGTGCTTGAAAAAATTATTTTTCATATACGATTGAGTGTGACTAATTGGAGTCATAAAAGTGGTGGGGCATATAACCCCCCCCTTGAATAAATTTTGTGGGGGTGTGCCCATACATCACAGTCGGGTGGCATGAGTGGTGTGGTGTTGATGCACCGTAGTTTTTATTATTTGTTGTATATAGGGCACTGCACATAACACATCACTTGTTATATATGTGTTTTTAATCATTTACAAGTTCCTCTCCAAGAACGAGGGGCTCTACTACTTTTTGCAACCGAGCATTGTCTCGGGAAGGTGACATCCCCTTTACTTCTGGATTTAAAGGAGGGAGGGTGAGCACCTAGGGATCACAGTGTTGAGAGTCCTGAGGAAAGCCGGGTTATTAGTCTTGCCGGCTGAAACATGTCGACGTTTTAGCAGAGTGGAGGGGTTGGCGTCTCATTATAAGCTCCCCAACCTAGCATCCACATTTTTTATTTTAAACCTGGATAGGGTACCTAATATTAAAATGATGACTAGGATACCCTGATTCCAGTTTTATATCACTTTCTCTGCACTTTTTTCTCATCTGTGATCGGACACTGTTTGTTGTATTGTCTTCCCCTTCCCTATTGCTCCACCACCAGCGTTTGGCTGACGCGGAGGTGTGTTAGCAGCCCTATGATGAAGCATGACACAGCTTGCTGTGTGTGAGGGCAGTTTTATCAATTTGGTGCATTTCCCCTACACTCATCCACCCTCACGTTGTGTTATTATTCCTCTTCTTTTTGTGAAATCATAGTACTGAGCGGGAGGTCGAAGAGGGATCTTTTTCCTCTCACCCCTTTTTCTTGTGAGTCTTTGGTAATTAGAGCAACTTATTTAGAAATTGCTTCCATGTTAAGTTGTTTAAATGAAGCAATTGACCTCTCTACACTTTCAGACATATCTAAAGTTTCTTTCAAAGATGGATTCCGTGGTGTTAATAATTGAAATAAGTTCAACAATTAAACAACCTTGAAATGAACAACCTCACTGCTTCATCCCCGTGCATGTAAATTTGGTAAATGAAAAGCAATTATCCATCTTTTATAAATAACTTAGTGAACAAAGTGAGCTTTAACTTCAATAGTACTCAAATTTGTTAAAAAGAAAAAATGTAAGTACCCGTTGTGACAAGAGCCAGCCGCTTACAATAGACTTAAAATATGCTTATGATCATAGATGGTCGCATACACCTCCTTTAATCTCTTCATGCAATTTATTGCACCGCAAAACGATGGCTAAACACCTCCAAACCTCCACACACTAAGATAACTCCTTACTGTCCTTTAGAGGCAACAAAACTCTTCCCAAGCTTCCAAATTGGCTCCATGTCATTTTCAACAGGCGGAAGAGCTTGTTTTAGTGCATGTACATGCTCCTCCCCACTTTCGACAGGTGATAGGGCACACAAAATTGTTGAAATCCATGTGCATTCATACATGGAACAAAACCTCACCAGCAAGCCCTCATGTCTTTGCATCCATCTGCAATCAGACATCGAGAAAGGGCCTACCGATAAGGACTTGAAGTGGTACATCATCGAAAGCCGTACTCCTTTCCGCAAAGACATGCCAAAACCCCTGCCGACATTTGAGCAGTGCTGGATATACAGGCTACACACTGATGTGCGGGGTTTGAATGATGAGATCTCTTGACCTGGTTTAAATATCCCAAGACACTAACCAGGTGAAATTTAAAAACAATCACTAGGGGCTATTTGGTTGTCTTTGCATCTTCTAGAATCTGTAGATGCCCCTGATTTTGGGCGTCATTATTTTGTTCACCCATAAACCCTTCTTTGCTTTGCTTTGTTTTGCTTGCTGCAATAAGGTATTATTTTATGAATCAGCTTACGGTCCTCTTTATAAGTGCCTTATGCGCCATCCCTTAAAACAATGAAACAATGGACATGAAACCCCTTTCCCTTGATTTGGCTGGCTTTTCTACAATGTAATATGCCCCCAGCCCTGTGGCCAAAGACATTCTCCTTCTGTGTGTTGTTTGGGCTTCATCTATCGCTCACTTTGCCCCCCCCCCCTTTAGGTACCTCTGTTATAGTCATCATTTTGTTTATAACATAAACGTTCTGTATGCTCATGGGTTTCTCCTCACAATAGTAATACAAGGTTATCAGAATTCCTATTCAGTATTGCCATTCCCCCGCTTGTTTTCCTGTGATCTTGTTGGCCCACCTTTACAAGGTATTACAAGAACGGGGGGTTCCCCAGAACTACTTAATACTGGAGCAGTACAGGGAGAATAAACCAAAACCTGGAAGAAATTACGCACCTCCAAAATCAGCTCTCAAGTAGAGTCAACCATGTGTTTCGGCCACACAATGCATCAACTGAACAACCAAAGGAGAATCAAAAACATTTATTTTATTTTTTCATAACTTCATACATTTTTACTCATTTGTTTTTATCAAAATAGATCATACATAGACTAGATCAAACAATTGTATATTTATCAACAATATGAAAAGCCCTCCCAAGCTTCACATACACATCTTTCCAACACTCATCCTGAAGCATACCATTCATACTAAAAAGCAAAGCTTACATTCAGCCTGTAAATGGAACATCTTGACCTGAATGATTGTAATTTTTGATTTTACAAACAGACTGATCAATGGAAACCTGAATTATGTCTTACATTCATTAAGAATGGCAGTATTCTATTTTGAATATACATATACCCTTCTTTCCATCAAATGTACTTGCTGAAGATTTAGTATAGATTTAAATTCTTGACAAGTGTCCCCAAGACTTTTGTGCTGGAGCCGACGTGCATTTTGGTGCCTGTGGTCAAAGACCACTCACCTTCTTCAGGACCCTACAATTCTCTGCTCACTTTCAGAGGAATGGTTTAACACCAGAAGCCAAGACAACTACCATCCCCTTTACCCCCCCTCCCACCCTACCCCCTCGTCTCCCTCCTCCCCTGTACCTCTGAAACATCCTACCCTCAACTGCCCTGGCCTTTTCCCAATGCTATTCTCTCAATATCCCCTCTAAATGGACAGGAAGGGAGGGGGGGGTAATTTTCCACAAAGAGCATTATGCAACAAGCAGTATAAATGCTCTGTTTTATTGTGAAAAACAATAATACATTTTTTTTCTTAGAGGTTCCCTTTTAGGTTTTCCCTATGGTAAGCATGCGTTGTCAGCAAAAGCTATAGGTTTCGCCTGCAGCATGCATGCACTGTCAGGGAAAGCTATTGTTTAAAAAAAGCTGAAAAACTCGATTAGAGCCTGCCCATTATGTACCAATAGTTTCCTTTTTTGTCTTCCACTTCACTTTTATTTCCTTGCTTCTTACTTGTCAAGGCTGCTGCTTCCGGCCGGCTGCCCACCTCCTCCTGCATTCTTCCTGGGGCTTCTGTTCCTGCCATGGAGCATGGACCTAGCACCGCTTCCTGTTTGTGGTCAGTGTCCTTCCACTGACTGCGCACTGCTCCAGCTACTTTTTATTTAGACTTTTTGCCATGCACCCTTTTGGAGTGCATGGTACTATACCATCTCCCCACCCCTGCCCTCCTCTTGCTGTCCATTGCCCCCACCCCGCCCTCCTCTCACTGTCCCTTATTTGTTCTCCCCCACTTCCACCCTCCTCCCCCTGTCCGTTGCCCCTCACCCTCTTCTTGCCAACCCTTGTTTGTTTCCCCACATCCCTAATGTTGCTTGCTCCCAACTCCCTGCGCTGTTTTTACACATATTGCACAGCAGGCGGGGGGGGCTGCTGCGAAACATGCCTTAAAGGGAAAAATCTCTATGATGAGGTCAGTTCTGGCAGCGCCAATGCAAGTTTTTGAATTTTGAGTCATGTTGCAATGCAGCTCGTGCTGCAGGTTAACATGCCTGAAAAACATTGACAAAACCAATAGATTTCACATAGGTGAAACCTATTGGCTTTGCCAATGCTAGAAGCATGCTGTTGAGGGTGATGGAGAGGCGGTTGATGTCTTTCAGGGATGAGATCTTCAGGTAAATCTGTGTATCATCTGCTTATTGATGATACCTAATTCCAGATTTTGTCAGAAACGCCTTATGATTCAAAGTACAGGTAAATAGAGTTGGGAATGAATCCAGCCTTGTGCACTCCCTCGCTTTAGGTGGTTTTGCTTGAGATCGAACTCCTTATTTTCACCATCTGCGAATGGTTTGGCAAATAGAATTCAAACCTCTTCAGAACAGTCCCTTCAATGCCCATCCATTCCTTCAGGATGTTCATCAGATCAGGGTGGTTGACTGTACTGAAGGCAAGCGAGAGAGCCAGAAATGCTAGTAGGCAGGAGATGCCAGCATCCATGAAGCAGAGGGAATCAACCACAGTTTGTAGGACGGCCGTCTCTGTGATCCAACCATGTCTAAATACAGACTGGAATACAGCCAGGAGCTTGTTTGCCCAGATATGGAGCAATAGTTGAGAGGCTTTCTAACACCTTCCCTAAAGTGTTGACCGCCTGAGAAAGTCCTTCAGGTGATTGGTGCCTGCATTGGGCTTTTTAGGGTGGGAGAGACCTGCATATTGTTAGACTGGCAGACAAAAGACCTTTCATCAGTGAGGAGTTAACCCGGGAGGTCCAATATGGTAGCAGCAGTTTGCCCATTTCCTTGCTGAGTGTGCCAGTCAGTGGGTCGGAAAAGTGATGGTAAGTTTTGATCTTAGTTAAAGTTTTTTGTTTTTTTTAAACAGTGTATTTACACATCCTAATTTGGTACCAGTCAAAGTCAGCAGTTATAGATTTCCAGTTGGTAAGGGTGCATACAGTGAAGAATAAGTTACTTACCTTCGGTAACGCCTTTTCTGGTTGAGACTCTTTCTAACTGCAGATTCCTCGTGGCAGCAGTTAGAACAAATTTGTCAGAGGGATACCAGAAACCTCTCGCTTGAGAAGGCAAGTCAAAACCTGGGCCAACTGTGCTGCTAACATATATCTGTAAATGTCTGGAGCACCGATCCCACCTTCACATTTGGACCTATGTAACAGGGACTTTGCCACTCAAGGAGATTTGTCATTCAAAATGAAAGCCCAAATATTTTTCTGCATATCCCGGATCACCTTAGGGGTGAAAATCAGCGGTAGCGTTTTACAACAAACAAAAGCCTAGTGAGAAATGACATTTTGACACTGTTGACTCTGTCTAGCCAAGAAATCTCTATCAGCTCCCATCAATACAGGTCTTTGAACAGAGTGTCCAGCAGTGGGGGAACATTCATCATGTATGTTTGGTAAGTAGGATGGTGGTAACACCACTCTCAAGTAATCTATACCAAACACGCACCATTTGAAGCCATGTTGTTTAGCAGAAAGCTCATAAGCTCATCCTTATCTCCTTTCTGCCCCACTCCCACTGCCACTGAGTTATCAAAGTTGACCTTAAAACCTGAGGCCTCCCGAAACAGCTTCAATTCAACAAGTAACTTGAGAAGAGAGACATTGGGATTTGTTAAAAAACATAACCGATCATCTGCAAACAAAGCTACCTTAATCTGCTTCCTTGCCACCGATATCCCCTGATCTCAGGACTGGAATCAACCCTATGAAACAAAGGCTCCATTGTCAAAGCAAAAATAGACATAGACAAGGGGAAGCCCTGCCTCTCATCACTTTGTAGAAGAATAGGATCCGACAATCTAGATTGCCCCGAAACACGGGTTGAAGGTGCTTGTAAATTTGCTAATAACAGTGGTTGGATCCCAGGTCACAACCCAGCCTTGACCAAAGATTTTCAGACAAAGGTCCAGTCCACTCTGTCAAAGGACCTCTCCGCATAAAGCGAGAGATTGCGCTTTGTCTCGGGAGGCTTTGTCTATTACGGTCAACACTAGGCTTGTCTCTGGTCTGTCTATCCCATATAAAACCAGCTTTGTATGGGAGACCAACATTGGGCAAACATTATGAGTCCTATTTGTGAAAAAGTTTGTACGATTTTGACATTACTATTTAACAAAGCAACCGGTCTATACGACCTGCAACTAGATGGGTTCTTATTAGTGGTGTGCGTAATGTTTCATTCAGCCTGCGGAATTGTCAGAATTTAGTGACTCCGCGTTACTCTTGTAACAAGGTGTTCTGGCCAAATTCGGCCTATCGCTGCATGGTGGATTTTTTTCCACAAGAGGTTCCAGAAATGCGAGTGCAAGCGAGATCTGGCATTACCTTGTGCCATTTTCTAATAAGGGCGGTCAGAAAGCTGCTTCTTGGGTATATTTGCTGCCGCTAAAGTAGATTTTCTACTTGAGTGGCAACAAAATCAACTCGAATGGCCACGCGCTCTTGCACATCACATGGTGCCTTTCGCGCTGCTCGTTCTGCTGGCAGTAAATCCACCCTCTTTGTCTCTATAAAGGGAGAAAAATTGATTTGCAACTCATGAACAAATCAAGACAGCTACCCCTTTCACCTTAGAGGTGGCAACAGAGTGCACATATATAGGAACATTTGGGGTCCAAGGGCATTTGACATCAGCAGATAGAAGATGGGTCTCCTGGAGGAGTACAACATCGGCTCCTGCCTTGTGGAACCAGAGTAAAAGAGCCTTTACGCTTCACTGGGGAATTTAGTCCTTGGGCATTCAGTGATAACAATGCTACTGCACATGGGGCACTCAGGTTTGCACTGGAAGTGACAAAGCAACAATTAACTGTGCTCCATCTATGATGTTAATAATAAAGGAGTCGACAAGACTCTGCCAGTCATGCCACCTCCTGTTAAGAACAGATAGAAAATCAGATAGAGCGGGGAGGTAAAGTAGAATATGGGGGGCGTATGGTACAAGTAATATATGTGTAGGTGGTGGAGTATGGTGTTGGAGATGAATGTAAGTTTCCAGGTGATTAAGGGTGTAGGTGATGGTGTTAATATAGGGTATAAGTAATAGTTGAAAAGATTTAGAATACAGGTGGCAGTTCTGAGTGCAGGTTGTGTTCGGATAAAAGGGTTTGGTGGTGTGATGTGTTTGTAGTGCAGGTGTGGGTGGTGGTATAACGTGTAGGTGATGGGGTAGAATAGGTGCAATATCCAAGTATTAATGTAGATAATAATATAGGGTGTAGGTGGTGGTGGTGGTGAAGGGGCAAGGTGTATATGACTGGGTAGGAATTAGGTGGGGATGTAGTTAGTGGTGTGGGACTGGCTGTAGGTGGTGGTGTGAGTCTTGGGTGTAGGTGTTGGCATGGTGTGTATAGGATGTAGCAGGGTATCAGCGGTGTAGATAAATGGAGGTGTTAGTATAAGTGATAGTGTAAGTGTAGATGGGGTGTGGGTGGTGGCATGGCGGTGTAGGAGGTAGAGTGTAGGTGGGGTGTGGGTGGTGGCGTGGCGTTGTAGGAGGTAGAGTGTAGGTGGGGTGTGGGTGCTGTGTGGTGGTGTAGGAGGTGGAGTGTAGGTGGGGTGTGGGTGGTGGCAGTGGCAGTGTAGAAGGTAGAGTGTAGGTGGGGTGTGGGTGGTGGTGTGGCAGTGCAGGAGGTAGAGTGTAGGTGGGTTGTGGGTGGTGGTGTGTCAGTGTAGGAGGTAGAGTGTAGGTGACTGTGGACTGTTTAGGATGCAGGTTAGAGTCAAGTGTCGATGAAGGTGGTGCTGGATATAGATGATGCAATGTGTGGCACAAGGTGGTGTTCTACTATGTAAGTGAAGATGATGATGAAATTGGTGGTGCAGCCATACAGAGCCCCAGAGAAGTAGCTATAAGAGCACGGATCTGGCTGATACAACTCCAAATCTTACATAGATCCTACACAATTGCTGTTATTCAGATTCTCAGGTTATTCAGAAATTCAGGTTATTCGAGCTCAAGGGTTTTTCAGTGTTTATTGTTCCTAGGAATCCCCAGGACCTGTGCGTTTTGGATGACCCAAACTGAGGGCTTGGTGTCCAAACTGATTCCGGACACCCCCACAGGATACGTCAGCCGTTAGACCAGCTAGCTCTACAGTGCCACTACCACCCCCTGTATCTTACAGTGGTGTAGGAAGTTTCTGGCAACCACTGAACATGACAACACTGATTCCTCAGGGATTGTGAAAAACAGTACAGCACTTTTCGCTCAGTCACTTGTGCTGGCTTATTCTCAGAAAATACACTGGATAGTGATTAGGACGTTTCAATAAGTATTTATTGGTCCAGCGTCAATCTTGTGTAAAACATATTTGCTGCGACAATCAGGAGACAAAAGCATATGAAAGAAATCGCAAGTAGTAATATAGTAAACAGTAGATACATTTCTACCATGGTGCTAAAAAGATGAACATGTACAGTTCAGATAAAACGGTAGCACTTGCATACTCCTATAATGCGCTCTACGTAATTTGCCTGACTGTACCTAGCCTAGATATGTAGGTGTAGCATGTCTATGTGTATAGATATATATGTATGTATATAGCCAAGAATCCCCTAGGAAAGAACCAACCCCCTCACCTGATGGCAGAGAATGAAGGATCCAGTCTCTGCTCCGAGGATGACACCCAGCAAGGGATGTCAGACCGCTGCATGTCGAAGATTCAGCATGCAGGACCCCGTGTCAGCGTGGAAGGAATTCTCCTCTAATTTGCAGGGGGAATAAGGGTCTTATATACATGAGTGGTCACTCCAGGGTTTCTTCTAGAATCAATATGTTTTGAAAACAATCATAAATGTTTTGGAAACAATCCTAAATGCTTTCTAAAACAATGCGATCATGCACAGCGGGCTGTTGCCCAAGGAAGAAAAAAGTGGTGACCTCTATACAGAATAATTATGCCGTGCCTGAGGACATGTTTATGTACGTCAGGTACAGGGATTATGATAGAATACTAAGAGCCTGGCATCGAAGAAACAGGAGCAAGCTACTAGGTAAAAGGTTGAGACTTTACCGAATGGGCAGATGTGACTCAAATAATTGTATGAGGGGGTGTGGGGAGGTGGGTACCTTTTTTCATACACTGTGGAGCTGTCCAAGGCTACAGAGATACTGGAGTAAGATCACAAAAGTGATGACCATGGTACTGGGGCAGGTGGTCCCGCTAGAAGCCCGATGGCATATATTATGTGTTACAGGAGATACCACATGGTCGAAACACTGTAAATTGTGGCTAATGTTAGCAGCTATAATAGCCAAAAGGAACATAGCCAGGGCTTGGGGACAGCACAGCCCCCTAAAGTCAAGCACTGGGAGAAAGACCTGGATTGGTGCTGTGCTGCGGAGAAAGTGATCTATCAATGCCAAGGATGTCCCGGGAAATGGGACAAAGTTTGGAATAAATGTGTGAAGTGCAGAGGGATTTGAATCGATATAATGAGGTAACTGTTGTATGACAAGGGGAATACACACTGAGGGGTCGATTCCGATTCGGGCCGGAAAAAGCACCGACCGACTCGGAGCCGGTATTAATTACGACCGACACGTACCTGTGGCGCCCGACCCGCCAAGTACGATGCAAAGCGTGCAAAATCCGACCGACACGTACGGAATCCAAGCCGAACGACCGAGCCGCACGGAAAACAGCAATCCGGCCGGAAAAACACGCGAATCGAACCGACCGACACGCACCCGGAACAAATCCGAACGAAACGTACCTGCGAACTCCAAACCGCCAAGTACGATGCAAGGCGCGAAAACCACGACCGAGTCGTACGGAGGACAAGCCGTACGACCGACACGCATACAAATCTGCGAGCCAAAGTAACACAAAACACCGCGACCGACGCGACCGACGCGTACGCAGCATAGAAAATAGCACAAGCACAGCGTGAACGAAACGGAGAAGACCGTACGAGACAACTGCAGGGTCCGACTCGGTCACAAGAACGTTTCCAACATGCACAGAAAGTACTAAGGGAAAATACACAAAAAAAGGCCAAACAAGCAATTACAAAGCCAATAAATACTGGGGGGGTGGGGACAGAGAACAAAGACACACCCACAACTCCACCCATATAAAGGACACAAATCCCAACCATGATCCTTTGCAAATCCTATTCACCTGCCAGCACTCAACAGACAGCAACCACACACCCACAGCTCATCCCTCACACAAGCCACACACCATCAGCACACCAACAAATAGCTACCTCGCATACACCCAGCAAAACACACACTCACACACCTTCACCTGCACACCAACACACACATCACTCACCATCACCACCCATCACCATGCCCCCAAAGAAGAATCACAAGTTCCTAGATAGTGAATTGGAAGTCCTGGTAGATGAGATCCTCAGGGTAGAGCCACAGCTGTTTGGCACACTGGTCCAACAGACACCCATCGCCCAGAAAACAAAGATGTGGGAGAGGATCATCAACAGGGTGAACGCACAATCACCATGTCTGCGCACAAAGACTGACATCCAGAACAGGTGGTATGACGTGCGCAGGAGGGTACGGGAGCTGCTGAAGAAGGACTACCTCCTGAGCAAACACACCGGCAGTGGCCCTCCTGCCAAGCCAGTGTACCTCAGGCCCTGGGAGGAGAAGGTGCGGGCCATCCTACCGCCAGTGAGCGTCTATGGACTAGAAAACATCCCAGAGCCTGGTGAGTACACAACAAATGTACACAATATTCTGCCACAATACACACACACATCACTGTCAAGGGGAGAGTCAAACCATGCACTCTTAGCAATTACACAGCAACCAGAACAGAATCATCCCAAAATGTGTATGTCAGTCAGATAAACACAACACATGCCATCTCAAAGTTACATTTAACCGTGTCATCACATGTACAAACACAACTACAACTACAGCTAGGCAGTGGCACAAATATAACTAACAAACACATCCAGACATGTAGCCACCACTACAACACCAACACACAGTGAAGACCACTGAAAGAAAGGAATTCTGTGTATGCTGGGCAAGTCAGTGTAGCCAATAGCATCATGGGAGTCGTAGTCACAGATATTGCTCACCCCCACAACTGTCCCATCAACACCACCATGAACCATGCGCACATCACAGGGAGTGGAAAAGGACTCACAAGACGGCTGACACTGGCTACTGCTGTGGGGAGCACAAGGCCCTGCTGGCAACTGTGCAACAACCAACAGCAGGACACCACTGACTGACATCCTGAAAGACAACTTCCACTCCCTGCAATGCAAGCACGTTCCATGGTGGGATATCTGGCTGGGTGGGAAGGAGGACTCGCAGCACTGACCATAGTCACAAGCACCTCCCCTCACACATCCCCTCAACACAAACTCCACATAACCCACCTGGGAGAATGCAATGCCTCACATCCTAACTCAAGATCCCACAAAGAACCACCACCCTGGGTTATGTTGTGTGAAGCACAGGGACACTCTTGGGACTTTTAGCCAAACAACTGCCAGGACAACACTCCCAGCCATCCTGTCAGCACAGGCAGCCCACCCCACAGGGAAGCAGAGTCAAAAGGAAGGAAGGATGGGCATGCTGGGAAGGGGGTGGAGGCAATAGCATGATGGGAGTTGTAGGCACAGATATTGCTCAGCCTCACAATTGGCCCATCAACACCACTCACAACCATGCTCACATCACAGGGAGTGGAAAAGGACTCACAAGATGGCTGACACTGGCTACTGCTGTGGGGAGCACAAGGCCCTGCTGGCAACTGTGCAACAACCAACAGCAGGACACCACTGACTGACATCCTGAAAGACAACTTCCACTCCCTGCAATGCAAGCACGTTCCATGGTGGGATATCTGGCTGGGTGGGAAGGAGGACTCGCAGC